>VZRZ01006179.1:69882-97862 GCA_013398175.1 Climacteris rufus | reverse complement strand
TCTTTTGGGGGTTGTGTTCCATTTGGGTTTTTTTTTTTTTTTTTTTTGGGGGGGGGGGGAAATGTTGAACAATTCTGGTTTCATCCCCATGTGGAGCGGGAAAAATTTTGAAATCTTGAACATTTTTGAGGGCTTAAAAACAATTTCCCACCCAGTTATAGCCACCAGTCTCATCAGGATGTGTTTGAAAACCCTCCAGCAGGAGCTGAGCAGAGCTGGTCTCAGCTGGATACCACTCTCAACGAGAAATGCCGTGGCGAGGGGTCATGTTTCTTCAGAAAAAAAGTATCTTCAATAGCTCAGGAAGTTATTAGTGTCTGCTAACAATAAGAGCTTTGGATTGATTCAATAGATGCTCATTTTAATTGTAAAATGCCAGTAATGAGAAATGTGCCATCCAATGACTCATTTTTCCCTTGTAAAAATTATTGGACATTTTTATTAGTTTTACAAATGACAGGACCTCGTATTTCTGAGAACACTTTATACAAGCCTTGCACAAGCCCACTCTCATAAAAGCGTGTCTGTGGTGACATCCAGAGCCACAAGAAGGGGAGCGGTAGAAAGGCCCAAAGTGGTGAGGACAGCCCACAAGTGGAACTGGCAGGACCGAACCCCAAGAGGGTGGGAAGGGGTGGATACAGCACCGGAGACATGAGCCCCGGCACTCCTTCCCAGCAGTGCCTTTCTGGAGAGGCACGGGGCAGGCAGGGGGATGGGTGCCAGCCGGCGCCCGGAGGTCTGCCCGGCTCCGGGGCAGCCGCGGCGCTGAGCGGCCGCCGGGGCGGGATGTGCGGGGCGCAGGGAGGGCAGGAGCCAGCCCCGGCCGAGCAGAGCTGAGCCAGGTAAGCGCCGTCCCACGGCCCCGGGCAGAGCGGGAGCACGGAACCTCCTCCGGCCGGCGCCCGGCGCGATCCATCCTGGCGTTATCTGTGCTGGAGACAGCCGGGCCCCGGTGCGCGGGGAGCGCGGGGCTCGCCCGCCCTTGCTTGGCGAGAATCACGATAAGGGGTCAAGCGCGGCCAGGCGGGCGGAGGCTGGGGCACCGGGACATCCCGGAGCAGCCCCGCTGCAGCCGCAACGCCGCTGGACCGCGGCTGGACGGGCTGGAGGGGAGCGCCGGCAGCGTGTTCCTCCTGCTCCGGAGAACAGCAGAGCTGCTTTGGCCAGACTGTGCTCTCTTAAAAAATCCAAGCGATTTCCCATGGAGAATTAATTTGCACAAGGGGAAAAAAAAAGTAGTTTTAGAGAATTTGTCATTTCAGCATTTCATTTCTCCTCCCTTGCTGACATTATTTGTATTTTTGTTTACATCTCCTCATGAGAAGTCATCTGTGACTCTGCATAGCGTACGTGAGCTGGCATGATATGACATAATGCAAGAGCTGAGATAGCCCAACGCTTCTATTTTAGTTTGGAGGATATTTTAAACTTTATGTTATCCAGGAAATTTCTGAAATATTTGTCTTCATTCCAAGCCAGAATGAAAACAATTTTTGAGATGTCGGAAGTTCCCGTGGAACAAGTAGCGAGAGCTTCCAGCTCCGCCACCGCGCGTGACAGGGCGGCTGGCGGGGAGGCCCCAGCCTTGTGCAGGACTGTGGCAGCGGGCACTGGGCAGCAGGGAATGGGTTTCTGTGCACCAGGACAACCCAGGAGGGACCTGCAGGTGATTTACAAAGCCTCTCTGGTTTGTGGGGCACCAGGGTAGAGAGGCAGAGGCTCAGCGGGGCTGCAGGCAGGAGCCTGCGCCGAGCCACCCGCCGAGGTGGGGCAGGCAGGGCTCTGTGGGGGCCGCAGGAAGCCAGGGTCCACACGTCTGTGTGTCTGGGTGGAAAGTGCTATCAGGTTCCCAAAGTCTTTGCCTTTGCCTCTGTGCTGAGACACTCAATCCTCGGAGCTTTGTTTTGTGTACTCTGGGAACCGACAATTTGTAAAGACACGCTGCTGGGCTAATCCTCCATCAGCTCCTGGAGCAGAGACCAGCTGGGTCTGGCAGCTCCCTCCCTTCTCCCACTCCAGCCTGCCGAAGCAGTGAGTGTCTGTAACCAGTAGCTCACAGGTTTTCACTTATACGCAAAGCAGAGCAGCGGCTTTCCCAGCCGGCAGCCGGCACCGCGTCCTCGGCCGTGCCAGCGAGGTGTGTGCCCCCACAGCCCCCGGGGCGATGCCAGCCTCGGGGCTGCAATCAGCTCGGCTCCCTGCTGGCCTCAGCCCTTGCTATGCCCTGGAGATGCTCTCAGGGAAGGGAGCTCTTTCCACAGCGTGGTTCACTGTTGCTCCGCTCCGCAAGCTGATGCATCGGGGAGGAGATAAAATTAGTCTAGAATCTAAAGACACCTTCCTCTTTGCACGCAGGAAATCTCACAGAGGGGCAAAGGGCCGAGGGTGCCTTGCCCATCACCCCATCTTTTGTTTGGGGGGCCCTGGAGAACGGTGGGAGCTGGGTGGCCGTCAGACCAGTCCGTGGAAAACGGCATCACCCTGCAGCCCTCGGTGGGAAGGTACCAGTGCCATTGCTTGGCACGTACAAGGCCTCAGATTTCAGGAAAACTCATTTTGGAGCTACTTGGGGTCTGTCAGAGCAAATGAGTTGCAGTTTCAGCAGCTACTTGGTCCTGGTTTAACCCTGGGAAAGCAACTGTGCTACAAATATTTACCTGATGAGGTAAACCATCAATATCCTTGAAACTTACATTAAAAAATACTGGACTAGAGCATCTTGTGGGTTTCTCTTTTTTCCCCTGCTGATTTGTTTCACAATATGCCAGAAGCATGGCTTGAGTTAGGGCTTTGGCAGGGGCTTTTATCATGATTGATATAGTGGAGGATAGAAAAGAAATTCGGTTATCAGAAGATGCCAGAACTCAACTTCCTAGCACATACATTCAATAATGCAAAAGTTCTCCTTTAAAGGTCTCCTTAAAACAAATCCCAGTCATCACAAAACCCATGGAGATAAATTAAATTACATTTTAATAGTGGAGAACTCATTCCTGGGCCAGGCGCAGCAGTGAAAGTATGTTCTCTCTTAGGCAAAAGTAGCCTCATCTCCCATCAAAATTCTGAATGTTACCATATGAAAAACTTAATTGAAAATGAAACCCCAAAGCTCCCAGGGCAGGGGCACCATGAGAGGCCGCCCCACCTCCGCTGCTCTGGCCGCGGTCTTGCTCATCCTGCCCGGCGCTGGGTTTGGTGTGCCTCCTGAAAAAGCCAGGCTTGACCCATTCCTTCCTCATGCCATCATCCTGTAGATATTTAAAATACACAGAAATGCAGGCACGGGTGTCCAAAGTGGCTGTTGTGCTCACTGAGTGCTGCAGTGTGGGGTTATTGGGGGGATGATGCAGGGTGATGCAGGGTGATGTGGGGTGATGGGGTGGTGATGCAGGGTGATGCAGGGGGCTGGGGATGATGGGGGTGGTGATGCAGGGTGATGTGGGGTGATGGGGATGGTGATGCAGGGTGATGTGGGGTGACATGAGGTGATTCTGGGTGATGATGTGGGGTGCAGGCTGTGCCAGCCTCACCTCGACGTCCTGCATGATGAACGCGTCCAAAAACTGAAAGAAAAAGAGGGAAAAGCAGAAAGAGCGAGGGCAGAGCTGTCAGAGCGGCACCGCCGGTCCCTCCCTCCGGGGGAGGCTCGGCAGCCGTTCCGCCTTTCACTGCTCGGCCTCCCCAGCCCGGCCTCCCCTCGCCCCGGCCCCGGGAGCCGGAGCCTCGCTGCCTGCCCAGCCTCCTCCACCCCGGCCTCGCCCTGCTCGCTCCTCTCTGTGCCTGTGCAGCGACCAAAACCCCCGGGCACAATTCGCTCCTCGCTCAGCACTGCATCCAATTAATTATATAGTTTAAGACACAATATGTAGACATTTCCCATCCACACCAGCAAAGCTCCCGGCTCTGCTGGAAGCCTCTGGAGCTGCCACATGGCAGGAGGTGGCCGGGCACGGGCTGAGGTGTGCGCCCTCGGCACGGGCACGGGGGAGTCCCAAGCTGTAATTAAAGCAATTACAGGTGTTCTGCAAACGGCTCAGAACTCAGAGGAGCAGAACTCAGCTTTTTCTGCACAAGGATCCCCTGCGTGTGTGTCCTGCTGAGCTCTGCAGCTGGCTGCAGTGCAGTGATGCCCCTGGGCCGACCTGGATGGGTCCCTGTGCAGGGGACACCCGTCTGCTGTCGGTGAGGACACACAGACGGGCACTGCCCACCCTCCAGTGCTGTGTCAGTACAGCCCAGAGCCCCAGCATCAGTGCTGTGGGGCAGCAGGATCCTCCAGCTCGTGCCTGGGGCATTCCCAAACCACCACAGGGTCCCCAAATCACCCCAGGGTCCCAAAAGTGCTGCAAGTCCCTCCTGCTGCAGCCTGTTCTCTGCAGCTGGGCCAACAAGAAGCTCTGTGTCACTCCCAGTGCCAGCCCAGGGTCCAGGGCTCTGCTCTGGCTGTGGCAGGTGACCCACGGGGCACTGGGGACTCCCAAGGTCACCAGCCTGTCCCCACACAGTCATGGGAGCCCACAACAATTACAGGCTTCCTGCATGTCCCGCCTGTGGGGTTTTGTCACACATGATGTCCCACATCTGGGACTCACCCGTTGGAGATGGCAGTGCTATTTCCATGTCAAACTGCAGCTTTTTTACCCCCAGCCGTTCCAGGGCTTACAACTATTGTGTGGGGGTTTTAATGTTGCAAGAATTTATATTGGGAAAAAAGTACTTCTTTTTTTTTTTTTTTTTTTTCTCAATGCCTTGGGAAATGTCATCCAGCAGGAATGTTCCCAAGAGCTGATCACGGCCGAGAAGGATGGGCTCAAGCAGGGGCTGCATGCCCAGCTCCCATCCCTGTCCCCACTCTCCTGGGACTGGCTCCCAGGGCTGTGGCTCCCTTGGGTGCTCCATCCCTGCTCCCCAAACCCTGCCCTGTGGTCCTGGGGGATGTCTGCAGCAGCAGCAGCAGAGGCAGGAGGGAGGGAGCAGATGCCTGGAGAGGGACAAGCTGCTCACAAAGCCTCTCCTGCTGCAGAGGCTCTTGGTTTTCTGTCCTCTTGGCCGTGCCAGTGGCCTCTTCCACTTCCAGCTCTGGATGGAGTTTACAAGAAACGCTGGAAGTCCCAGCCCTGTGGTGTGTCATCATTCAAACTTCTCTTTAATAGCATCCAAAGTAATTTATTTTTCCCAAACATCAAAGCCCCCTGAGCAATGCTGGGAGAGGCAGGGCTTCCCCCCATACCCCGGTGGCTCCTGCTCTCCCCACCCTGCTCACGGGACTGGGCACCCTCCTGGGCTGTGCTGGGGATGGTTTCAGGTGGGGCCGTGGAGCCAGGGGAGGCAGAGCTGTGACACTGCACACAGGATGAGGAGGCAGATCTTCCCCCTGAAAATACAACTGAGGTGTGCATTGACTGCCCTGCTGTGAGGGTGCTGATGCCTTTTCCAGGCTCAGCATCACATCACAGACCACTTCCAAGAGCAGGTACCAAGGGGAAAAGAATAATGAGGGGAAAGAAATAGCAAGGAGATGCGAATCTGCATCTCCTTCTCTTCTGCCAGGATCCAGAGCCGCCCTCCACCCTCTGGCATGCCAGGGGATGCTGGAGATGCAGGCAGAGCATCTCCTCATTTGGAACTCTGTGCTCAGGGTGTCCTCCTGTTCCCCAGCACTGCTGTCCTTCCCAGCTGCATGAGTTTTGTAGAGGGAATTTAACAGAAAAATTGCAGCAGCTCCTGCTTCTACAAACACATGCTGGTTTGCCTCAAGGAATCTGTGAGATCCGTCCTGCTGTGATCTGTAACAATATTGGGATTAAATTAGCTTCCCTGAGCTACAGAGAGGTCAGTGTGTAAGGCCCCTGGTTAATCCAGCAGGCCAGAGAGAACAGAAGCCTCCCTGCATTGGGAAAGGAAAACAACGGGGTCTGTTTGCAATCCATGGAGCTAATTCAAACAGCATTCCTCAAACAACAGGGGAAAAGGGCCTTCGGAGCAAATGGGAAAAGAGCATTTCCCAACATGCACATAACGTGGCTCCTTGGGGAGAGGGGAAACGTCCAGATTGCACGGACGAGGTGTCAGAAAACCTGGCAGGCACAAGAAAGGGGTCTGAATAGCCAGACAGCTGGTGGGGCACACAGGAACTACCCCTGCCCTGGGCACAGTGAGCCTAGAGCAGGTCAGTCCTGCTGGGCCCCTGCTGGCCTGGCCACGGGGAGCAGGGGTGCAGGCAGGCACCGGGTCTGGGGTGGCATGGGGCACCTCATCCCACCCATCTCTGGGGGAATCAGGACCCTGCTCTCCTGCTGCTTCAGAGAGCTTTACACCAGAGTAATTCCTATGGCTCTGCAGCTGGTGGCTCTCAGCACCACTGGGATGAGGATGCAGGGACAATCCCAGATGGGGATGTTTCCTTCACGGGCGCTGCCAGCGCTGCCTCCCAGCGCAGCCAGCGAGCAGCAGGGACTGGATGAAAGCCCGGGCTTGCTTGGGAAGCAGAGGCATGCCCGGGTGATCCTATCAGACAGTCAGCTCCACATCCTCTGGCTCTCACATCTCCCCCAGAAGGTGTGGTCCTGGTGCCCCCCGTGTCCGACCCCCGGCGCGGGCTGTGCAGTCCCTGCCAGGAGCACGGGCGCTGTCCTGCCAGAGTGGAGCAGTGAGCAGGGACTGGCAGAACCGTGCTCCCGGGGCTGGGGCTGCAGATGTTCAGGTGTTATCACAACAAACTGCCCAGGCTATCAGTCATCCTGCAGCAGAGAACCCTCAGAGCAGCACACCAGAGCAGACCTGGTGTCAAGGCTGGGAGTGTCACAGACACTTCAGGACGTACTCGCTTTCCTTCTGCTTTCTCTGCGAGTGTCTTTTCTGCTTTTTGCTTATGCTGAGATATTATCAAAGGCTGATGAGGCACCAGGGATGAGTAATGCAGCCTCGGTGCCAGCTGGGAATTTGTAGGCACTGGTAGGGTTAATGTGGGTCTGACAGAAGCTGCGGTGCTCAGTGCTGGATCTGCTGGGTGCAGACCTGGCTACAGCCCCAGATCTCTGCCCTCAGCCCCAGGAGCTGAGGGACACAGACCCTGCATGTCCCTGCAGTTCCCGGGCAGGGTGGGCCATCCATGGAGACACCTTTCCCCTTGTTGAGAGAGGCAGAGGGTTTTGCAGGGCAGGAACTATAGACGGATGGAATTGGACCCAAAAAATGTCAGGTTTTTAATGTAGAGGAGAACCACACGCTTAAAGGGCTGGGGGATGTGGGGGAATCGGCACTTCCTGGGCAGAAACAGAGTGAGGTTCTCCCCTCAGCCTTCTGCAGAGCTACTGTGCCCATGTCCCAGCCAGAGGAGCCTGGGGAACCTGCTGTGGGCGTCAAGGAACCCTGCAGCCAGAGCTCTGCTTTCAATCTGGAGCCTCTTGGCTTAGATGTGCTAAAATGTGGAATTTCATGTCCCTTTGTCCAGGAGACAAACAACCTGTTTGGGATTAATTTAGGACCAGCCTCGACAGCCATTAGCTAAAGAAAACCAAGCCTCTAAATGAGCTCCTGCCAGAGGGGGAAGAAATGTAGGGCTTGATGCTGGATTTATTGTGCAGGGTGTTGAGGCAGGACTTGGTGTGATTCACCATCCTCTGCAATGACACCTCTGGCACGAGGGAGCTACGAGCACATCCCTTTGCCTTCAGCCAGACCTGCTGCTCTCTTGGCTAATTACCACTGTGCTGGTGACCCTGCTGCTGCATCTGGGTCTGTCAGCATTGCCAGGACAGAGCTCTGACTTGGGGGTTTATTGCTCACTTAGAAACATTTGCTCCAGACTGAAACTTGATCTACAGCTGTCAACTGGGGCTGCAGCACTCCACTATCAGAAGGAGAAGGTTTGGCTGTTCAATGTGCATGAAACACAGATCTTGGGTTCATCAGGTTTTTTACTCTTACAATCAATGGAGTGATGTTGTCCCTGACAACATTTGATGGTACTTGAGAATTTCCTAGAAGAAAAAGTAAAGAAGTTCCAAATATAAACAGGAAAAGGTCTTCAATATGGAGACTTGCACAGTGACTGCTCAGCATCTGCCAACAAGCAGAACACATTCACAATGCTCCTGTGAGATAGCAGGGATCTCAGTGGTATCATTTACAAATAGGAAACGAGGGACATTTAACGAGGTGTCAAGGAAAATTCAGGAGGAATAAAACTTCCATGTGCATGAGCATTAACACACACAGAGCACAAAGGGAAAGCCGCAGAAAGGGTGAGTTTTCCCTCTTGCCTGTTTTGGGTTATTTTGCACCTTTGTGTTCACAGCTGCCCCCACAAATGCACTGTGTACAGCAGAGAGGATGGCAGGTGTGTGAGGAGTTCATGAGGTGTGTCTGGGGGGGCTGCTTGATGCCATGTCCTCTATCCATACCTTGCCCTCCTCTTCCTCAGGGCTGTCGGGTCCACACTGAGTCCCACTGAGCACTCCAGGGCTTGTGCCAGCAGCTCAGGGGCGGTCAGTGGGGGCTTGTGGGCAGCAGAGTGTGAAGGAGAGCTGCTCTGGCCCCACCAGATGATCCAGGAGGGATTCAGGAGCCACCACAGGGCTTGCCACATCCTTTGAAAGAACCTGTGCCCTGTAGCTTCCAGCTCAGGGCTCTCAGAGCCTGGGGAGTCTCCCCCAGGAGACTGCCAGGGTCCATGGGCACGTCGTGCTGAGGGCTGGCTGACAGCTTGGCACACACACAGCCCTGGCACAGCTCCCCAGGGCACCAGGGCTCTCAGCAGAGCCCCATGGCCCGGGCATCACAATACCCTGTGAGCACCAGGGACAAGGGTCACTCGTGGCTTGGCACCTGCTGCTGCTGGCCCCATGGCACCGCTGCCCCTCGGGGGGCAGGTGGGCACCAGTTCCTGTGGATGGCATGGCCAGGGACACCGGGGCAGGTCCAGCGTGGGTCCTAGGAGTGCCAGCTCCTGCCTGAGCCCCAGAGCAGGGTCTGCTCATCCCACCAGGCACCGTGGGTCTCAGGGAAGGTGCCTGAGCCCTGATGTGCCCTGTGCACCTCCACGAAATGGGGTCTGTCCCGTGTCCATCCTGGACACCCCAGTTCAGGCAGAGGAGCTGACAGCACAGGGCTGGAGGGCAGGTGTCCCAGGCAGTCCAACTGCAGCCATGCCGTTCTCCTGAGCAGGAGCCTTTCCTCCTGCTGCACAGCCAGCGATGGAAAAACAATCAGGCTCTGAGCTCTTCGCCTTTATGCCTTGCCCCCTCCAGAGGATAATAAGCTGCTTTTAATATCTGACATGTTTATTAACAGATGCAGTTGTGACAGCTGATGACTTCATATGCCACTTACCACTGAAATGTTGGTAATAACTCGGAATTAACTGTCATAAATAAAAAAGACTACAAAGACAACTGGATGGTGTGTCACTCTGCAGTAATTTACTGAGACCCCGTTGGCTCTGGATGCGAGGCTGGAAGGTCCTTTGTGGAGCTCCAGTCCGGGTTTTGCAACAGTCACAATATTTTGGCTGGATATTGTCTTAGGAGGTGGTACTAGTGGGGTGGAATTCCCTCATGCAGGAGTTTGCACTGGATGCCTTTACAAAGCTGGATACTCTGGTAATAATAATAATAAAAAACCCCTACCCAGTGGATGGGGACGGAGTCTACGGATTGAGACCAGGATTTATTAATGTGCAAATTGCTCTGATATGATCACATACTTTCTGCTTTGCATACGCAGGGAGCAGCGTGGGCTGATGGAGTAGCAACTAGCCTGAGCGATCTTTACGAGCTGAGATCCTGCACATCGCAGAAGGGTTTGTTTCTCCGCACAAAACCTGGGACCCCGTTAGAAACCTGCTTTAAAAAACGAGTGGCCAAAATATCCAAATGCACCAGACTTCTCCATGAACTCGCCATGAAAATATTTTTCATTTTTTTTGACAGAAACGCGTGTGTAACTTTCTCTGGAAGAACTGAGGATTTTTGTAGTTGGTCTTATAAGTATTTTAAATCTGGGAACCCAGTAGAGTCTTTTCTGCAGTGATGAGGGAGTGACAAGGCAGAGGTAAGGGCTTCAAGCATGCATGTTTGTGTCGATGGAGCTTTTGCAATGTGGGCTGCTAATGAGGAACGCGAGCCGTGTCAGCATCTGACTGCGGGTTTGCCTTGTGCAACGTGGATAATGGGTTCAGACAATGAGAGCTGGGCGAGATCACAGCACAATCTGTGGGATCCCCGTCCTCCCCCTTCCCCCAGCTGCGTGGGGCTTGCAGGGATCTGGGCTGCGGCGTGTGCCCCCTGCCAACGCCTTCCCTTCCCGTTGTGGGGAAGGGACGTGGGGAGCTGCTGGGGATATTGATCAGCTCGCTGGAGCTCATTCCTGATCCTGGAGCGGCCGCAGGGTCCTGCTGGCTGTGGGGTGGCCGTGCCCTGCTGCCCTCCTGCTGATCCCAGAGTCGGGGCAATGGGAGGGCAGGACAGCTAAGCTGCTGCTTTCTCTGCACTGCTGTGCTGCAGCCAACCCAGCCTCCTGCCACCACCCATGGGGGCACGGCAGGCGCCCGGAGAGCGTGGGGTAAGTACGGGCTCGCTGGCCTTTTGATCAGCGGAGAAATGGTTAAGAGGGATTATAACAATAATGAGACTGGTGTGAGCAGCTGGTGCTGATGTGCAGGGGAAGTGCTGCTGGATCCAGTGCGGGCTGCTGGGGGCCAGAGAGGGCTCCTGCAGCCAGGCTGGGACGCAGCTCCCCAGCGAGGGCGCGGGTCAAGGTGACGTCCTCTGTGCTGGCAGAGCCAGGGTGCTGCACGATGTGGGTGTGGGTGACTGGGGAATGGTCACCCCTGGGCTGCTGGAGTGTTTTAGAGGCTCAGGCATGTGTGCTTCCTTGAACGGCCCTGGGGACGGAGGAAGGGTGTTCAGGGTGTTTGGGTTTGAAGAGGTGCCTTACAGTAAAAGGCGTTAAAATAGGATAATTCTGGCAGAAGAAAATGCTGCACAAGGCACACATGGAGCCTCCACTCTCCTGCACAGGGGTCAGCAGGTACCCACGCAAAAAAATCCTGTCACCTGAAGGTCTGTGAACTTGGGGGAGTGCTTACAATGCTGTTTGGGGTGGCCAGGTCCATGCTGAAACCCCATAGGGACTGAGCACTTGCAGTGAAACATCTGCCTAGAGGGTTCTCCAGTTGCAATGATTTTGTCCCAGCTCCATGGGTGACCCTGAAGCGGGTGAACTCCTGACTCCATCCTCTCGTCCCCACTGTGGGGCCGGGGCTGTGGAGGCTGGGTGGGAGGATGGCAGCAGCACTGCGGGCCTGGGAATGCCAGTGCTGCAACATGCCTAGAAACCACCCTGGAAAAAAGGCTCGTTTGAGCTGGATCAGCTCCCTGGCCCCTGCGCAGCCGCTGCGAGAGCAGCAGCACCACCCTGAGGGACGCGGCAGGGAGGAGCCGGGGTGCAGAGCTCTGGAGGTGCAGGGCAGTGACCCCCTGAGCACAGCAGGCAGCAGCTGAGTCTGAGCAGAAACCCCACATTTCCATCAGCTGAGCTAGATGTGAGCTGGCAGAACTCTCCCTGCACTGTGAGGTTGGGACTGTGGCGAGCAACAGCGCCGGGGGCCGGCTCAGCCCTCCTGGGCTATGGGGACAGCCCTGGAGGGGGACAGAGGGGGCCATGCAGCTGAGAGAGGTGGCTCTAGAAGCAGAGACCCTTCCCCTGGGCAGTGACCTGTTGCCTCCCCAAGGATGGAAGTGCCTGTGTTTGCCTAAGACCTTGCAAATGCTGAGGCTTCAGTCATACCCACCACCAACCTGCCTCTAGGAAGATGCTCTGGGATTGCAGCTTTCCCACATGCTCGTGGGCAGCGGGGCGGTGTGGGCTGGCTGCAGGATGCCCTGCATTGCAAACCACCCTGAGCGCTGCCAGGCCTGCAGAGCTCAGAGCTTGGTCCCCCTGCCCTAGTGGTGCAGGGTGCTGTCATCCCACAGAAAGGCAGAATTTGGATGTGCTCAGTCCAGGCTGGCAGCAGTGACTGGTCTGGAGGACACCCTGGCTGCCTGCTCACTCCCTCCTGCTGACGGGTGCTCCGTCCTGCCACATGCCCAGAGCTGGGGCTGTGGGTTATTTTTCTAGATTATTTTCCTCTGCTGTTGGAGTTGGTGCTGCTCCTGGCTTTGCAGGGCTCAGGTTTCCCAGGCAGTGACGTCTCGGTGGGAGAGCCAGAGCACTGGGAATCCCTGCAGGAAGATCCACTTGGCAGATGGTTCCTGTGCACATGGCCAAAGAGAAAGCCCCAGGTGCTACTCAGGGCTTTGCCCCAGGCTTCAGGCTTTGGCTCTGCCTTTGCCTGGAGAAGCAGATCAGCACAGTGGCTCATGGCTCCCTGGGCTCCTGTGAGCCTGGACATTTGTGTTTACAAAGCTGGCATTCAGGGTCTGTGGTGAAAAGAGCTGCGAGCTCTTGTTTGGACACTTGCAAAGAAATAAGAGGGCAATTGTGTATTGAGCTGAATGTGTGCACTTGTTGTAGGATGAGCCCCTGCACCCCGGCTGTGCTTCCTGGTTTGCATCAGACCCCCCTGCTCCCCACACCCAGGGCTGTACCTGATATGGTGTGTGCCCACCCCACACCTCCTGGGGCACCTGCTGAGCATGTCCCTGCTCAGCCACGGGCTTTTAGGGAGCCCTTTTTGGGGAAGAGCAAGTATTTCAGTGCCTTGGTCTGCACTACCCCGTTCTGTGTTTCCTGGTCTGAAATTTGCTTTGGTTCTGCTGTTCTGCTGAGTTACTGATCTGCAGGAGGCTCAAAGCCACCTGAGTTGTACCTAACAGAGAGAGGTTTGCTTTTCCCGTGACTGCAGCCAGCTCCCCAGGCAGCACAGAGCTGTGCCTGCTGGGGTGACTCCAGTGCAATTCCAGATGCTGCTCTGGTTCCGTGGAAGAGCAGCAGGCATGGATCCTGCAGCCTGCCTCAGGGCTCTGCCTCCTCCTCCTGCAGAGCAGCGTGCCGCCTCTGCGCTGGCATGAGGGCCATGGAAATCCCCTGTAAAACATTTCCTGATGTTTTACAGCGCTGAAGCACAAGCTCTCCTGGAGGGAGGCCTGTGGCACTATGGATCACAGCATTACTTGGAGCAGCTACTGTGCTGGGCACTGTGCAAGGCGGGCGAGGAGCCGGGGCTGGAGCTGGGGGCTGGAGCTGCAGGGCCTGAGGAGCTGCTGACCCCCGGAGCAGCTCCCACTGCCAGGCCAGGACAGAGGGGTGGCCACGAGCAGCAGCCTCTCCTCAGTCTGTTCCCCATCAGTGGGTCACAGCACGGCTCCACAGATCTGGGGAATGCAGTGCAGGAGCTGGTGGAAGAAGTCAGACCTCAACAATGCTGTGGATAGCTCTGCTGCCAGATTGGGCTTTATTATTTTATTTTTTTCAGTGAAGTTTATGGGTTGGGGATTTTGCAGAACTTGGCACTGGGATCTAATATCAAATGAAGACCTTCTGGTTCGGAAATTTGACTTAATGCAGCCGTCTTTTATTGCTTCAAGGATTAAGCAGAACAAAGTGGCTCTGCCTGTGCATGTGCAGAGATGTTTGCTGGAGGCACGTGAGACACCCTGTGGCAGCTGTGATGGCCAAGCCAAGTGTGGTGGGACCTTCCTCCACGGAGGGTTCCATGGTGCTGCTCCTGGAGCATCAGCCCTGCCAACAGGAGAACACCCCTCGGGAAGGCAGCAGGAGAGAGGGACTTTCCCAAAGAGAACAAGGGCCCAAACCCACTCCCTGCAGCCCTGGTTGCTTCCCTCCCATGAGGAGCTGGTGGAGCAGGCAGGGAGCTCTGCCATGGGGACACCCAGCAGTACGGTGCAGGAAGAGCAGACACGCGGCTCAGGGAGCACCAGCACCGTGGGCACACCCCTGTGTGCCTGTGGAACAGGGACAATGGTGCTGCCTCTGACACCCAGGAGCCACCATTGGTGTTTGAGGGGCCTGTTGGAGCTCCACAAAGGCAGGCTGGGCAATGAGCAGGAGCGTGGAGCTGCTGCTGCCACCCTCAGCCTTCTGGAGCTGGACCCTGCCCCGGAGCTGGGAGGGCTCGGGGTGATCTGTCCTGGGTGCTGTCCCCTGGTGAGGGGCTGGGAGACCTGGCACCAAACTAACCCGGTGAGACCCTGCAAAACCATGACTCCTCTTGCAGAAAACCTGCATATTCACACCCCTCCCTGACTACCAAGGGGAAATTCAAATTCCCTGTCCAACTCCAGGACCTGGAAACCCAAATTCCCCAGCTCACAGCTGGTGCCCAGCCAGCTGTTGGTAGCAACCTGGCAGTTCCCAGGGGTTCATTCCTACTGCTGCTGTAACCAGGCTTGTCCTGCCTCCAGCATCTGGTCCTTCTCTCCCAGGCTCAGTAAACCTTTGGAGAGCCCGTTTACATTACAGATCCCTGGTACATTCAGCAAGAGGCAATATATCAGCAATTTAGTTATTGTGGATTAGGTCTCGAATATCCCAGGGATATAATGTTGGTGTTTCTCACCTTGTGTGTAGGAGGACTAATGGCAAATTATCTGGATGGTTTACATTTTCTGGTTTGTATTGGAGCTCCCAAGGACCAATTTATCCTGATTGAATTGCAAACAAGGCTTAGTGCCATCTCAGATTCAGGGGCCAGGTCTCTCCATAAATGAATTCAGAGCAATTCAGGTTACCCCGAATTCTTCCTGTAGATGGGATAATGGCATAAATCCTGCTAATGTTTAGACTGGAAATTGTTTGTAGCAACCTGAGCTTGACTGATGGCTGCAATAACAGAAAGAATCATAATTCGTGTCCTGCAGTGAGAGTGGGAAGAGCTGGCAGCCTGGCCAGACGGCTCACTGCAGACCCCAGGTGCTCATGGGGGGGATTTGGAGACTGTGGACCACGTGTGACCGGCCAAGGCACTGGCTCTGCAGCATCTCGAATGCCAGGGGCCTCTCTGTGCTGAGTGGGTAGCTGTGGCCAAGCCCAGGCTCTCTTTGGGCTAGAAAGCAAGGAAACAAGGAGGGAAAAGTGCATGCTTGCTTGGTTTGTGCTGCGGTCTCAAGGTTTCCCATGGCACTGCCCTGCCCTGGCACTGCCCGAGCCCTCAGAGATGGGGTCTGTGGCGGTGGCACAGACTCCACGCTGGCTCTTGGCAGGCCGGGGCCGTGTTTGCTCCCTCCGGACATCCATCCCTGCTGCTGTCCCCACGCCAGGGGACTGTGCCCAAACTGTGCGTGTTGTGTAAACACGGCGTGTGCTTCCTGTGAGTGCGCTTCGCCCGCAAAGCCGCCGTAATTAAACACCGGGGGCCGCCGGAGCAGGCGGCAGCAGCACGGTCCCTCCGGAGCCGCTGGCACCAGCATGGTCCCTCCGGAGCTGCTGGCACTCGTGCTCATTTGGGCCCAGTCTGGGTTGTGCAGCCCTCCCGGGCCTGCTCACACCCGCTCGTGTCCCCAGGGCCCTCTGGCCATGCCAGGCATCGCTGGGCCTTTCCACACCACCTGGCTGGAGGGTCCCTCCTGGCCGGCTGCCCCCAGCTCACAGGGGAGCCCCAAACCATGCCCAGGACCCCGCACAAGGTGCAGCTGGGCCGTGGGGATCCCTGCTCTGCGCAGCTCCTGCTCCGCAAACACCCCCACAGCCCGGCTTAAGCACTTGACAGTGTTTATAAAGCAGCTTGCAGCAAACAGGCTTGGAAGTGCAGAACAAGTTGGTGTTTACACAAGTGACTAATTATTTATTTGAAAATCCTGCGGACGAGCCGTGGGCTGTAACGACAAGCACATGGGGAGCGCTGGGCTCCTGCCCCGGCAGCCGCAGCAGGGACACGGTGAAAAGTTCAGAGCCACTGGAGCGGGGGGACAGTGGCTGTGACCCCACAGCACCTGGTGGCCGCCAGCCCCACGGCTCAGGTGAGGCGGCACTGCCGGGCACCGCTCGGTGTCACGGCGTGTGCTGCCACCAGGCCCCGCAGCACCCGGGTCACCTCTCCCTGCAGCGGCTGCCAGCCCACACCTGCTGCTGCGGCAGCCCCCTCCCGCCAGGTGTTCTGTGCAGCCACAACCACCCTCGGGTGGGCTGGAGCGGGGGTCTGCTCGGGCCCCTCAGCAGGTCCCCCACCCAGGGTGGGTCAGGGAGGGGCCCGGCTCCCTGGGGCCCGTGTCCACCCCAGGCTGTGGTCGGGCTCCCTTCCAGCCCCGTCGCCACCAGGCGTTTGGGGCATCGGCGATTGCGCAGTTATTATAAAGGGATTAAAACAATTTTCTGTTTCATTTGACTTCACAGAGCAAATGTTGTCGCCTTTATTCCCACACAATGTCCGCCGTTGGCAGGGCTTTGCTCTTCCAGCTGCAGAGACGAGCAGGGCCCTGCCTGGCAGGAGCTTGCCCTTCCTTCACACCGGGCACAGGGAAAACCACTCAAAAACTGCAGGGAAAATTCCCTGTCAGCAGCCAGCTGGAGGGAGGGCTTGGGCACTGTCAGAAAAGGATGGGACATGTGGAGACCTGGGTGCTGGCTGGCCACCAGGCAACTGGGCTTCCCTTCTCTCTCCAGAAGTTCACACAGAGCCATCGTTTTGCTGCCCAGCCTGTCCTGCTGGTGTTGCTCTGTCCACGCTGGGCCACTTCCCGCCATGGCTTGGCGAGGGCAGCGTGGCCCTGGCAGCTGTGCCTGCTGTCCAATGTGGGGCTGCCTCTGCCAGCAGCACCATGGGAGCCAGAGAGCCTGGGCAGAGCAGCTCCTGCGCTCGGCCCCGCACAGGCAGTGCTGACCCTGCCCTGTGCTCCGGGGAACGGGACATGGGAGGTTTGGAAATTCCCTCAGAGCAGAAACACAGCATTTTGGGCAGCTCAGGGAGGATCCCACCCCGTCCCCAGACAGCCCTGGCCCCGGCTGGGGACTGCAGGCTCGCTCTCTGCTCAACTACCAGCCCCAGAGGTGCCCACTTGATGGGAAACATCTTGTGTGCCTGGCACCCGCAGCGGCCATCTGCCGCTTGGGGAGGGCGGCCCAGGGGTCTGGCTCTATTTTAAACAAGTTCCAGCCATAACTGTTTGCAGCACTGGCAGATGGCAAAGCTGCGCTGAGCATTTCTACGAGTGCTCACCATTAACAACAGGGACTTAGAGATGAAGCTGGAGCGCAGCTCTCCCCGTGCCACTTGTGGTGCCACTGTCTGCCAGCTCCCCCAGTTCACCCACAGCCCCCGTGCTTGCCCCCAGCCACTGTGGGAGCGATGCTGTCTGTCAAGTTAACCCGTTCTCCTCTTCTTTTGCAGTTCCTGCCAGCACACTTGGTAACTGCGAGCAGCTAACGCCCACTGCCGAGCCCCCGATGGGACTAGGGCCAAGCTCCTGCACTGCTGACGGGGATGAAGGTAGAGCCATGTTACCTGCTACCTAAGCTCGCTGGTGCTGATGTAGTTTGTGGATATGACCCCAGACCAGGCTGTGTGCACAGACTCTCAGCTCTGATCCCACCCGAGACGATTTAGCGGCAGCAGAGACCCCAGCTGTGGAGCAGGCTCCCCCGACCACCCCGCGACGGAGGGGCTGCAGCGCTGGAGAGTTACTATGCAGCTTGGACTGCTTGTGGTGGTGGTTTTTCTAAGCTCGATGGATCTAACAGGCAGCAGCAAAGTGGTGAAGGGCAAGAGGCAAAGACGAAGTATGTATGAAATGCTTTTCTTCTCTACTTTCTCTCGTGATGCCATGAGGGCCGTGCTGGTGTGGATGTGGTTACAACACAGGGAGCTGGGCAGGGCCTGCCGTGCCCCAGGAGGCTGCAGAGCTGCCCCAGTCCTGGGCAGACACGCACTGCCCTGTCCTGACCGGCCACAGCCCTGAGCTGCAGCTGCCCTGAGGTCACAGAGGGGTCAGTTATCCCCCCAGCCCACAAGGTCCCTGGCCAGGGTGGGTGGAATTGGCACAAGAGCAGCCACAGGGGTTTGCCCTCCTTTATGTAAGCTCATGTTAGAACTGTTTTACATTAAAACCGCTCTAAATTAAATTATATAAAATTGATTTTATATTAAAACTGGGACTGCTGAGCCCTGGGAGAACAAGGAAAACCTGACGTCATGGCTAATGCTATAAAGGGCAATTTCCAGCAGTTTATACCTTTGCCATGGATGCAGAGCTTGGCACCGGGGCCCAGAGCTGCAGGAGGGATGGGGCCAGATCCCTGGGGGTCCCTGCATACAGGGTCCACCGTGTCCAGAGGGTCCCAGTCCAGACCAGGGAACAATCCTGGCAGCTGGGGGCTGCTCCCTGCCTTCTGTGTCTCCTGCTGAAGCTGTGGCAGCCACGGGCTGGCGATGGGGCTGGGGCAGGCAGTGGGGCTGCCAGGCTCTGGGGTCACAGGGAGGGCCAGGGCAGCTCTCTTACCTCTCGTCCTGGCACGTGAACGCTGCACTGCTCCGCGCCTGCTTTTGAAGTGTAGTAAACATGGTATTTAAAAGAATACATCTTTTAAATACACAGCTTTTCTATAAACAAGGGGATGGCTTGCATAATAAACTAATAAAAATAACCTGCATTCTAGCCTGCAAAGAATGCGATTGGTTTCAAAACAAGCAGCATTTTATACGATAATTAAAAGCAGAAAACTCTCAAGACATGGGATTGAGTATTTTTCTTGGACTGAATGTAGGAGCTGAGAACACTTCTCTATTTTGGGGGCAGTGACACCTCCCGACTGCCAGGGAGAGTTTAACTTAGGCAGGGTCAGAGTGAGATCCAGCCTGGGACGCAGCACAGATGGAATCAGCTGCACGGTTTCGCTCCAGGGCCGTGCGCTCTGCTCCCTGCTGGTCCCCGGCGTGGAGGCACCGCCAGCCCCGAGCATGGAGGCAGCAGGAGGGGTTGGTCCCCTGGGCACTGTGAGTGTCTGCCCCGTGTGGGCATCAGGGCTGATGGGCAGGGCTGGGAGGCAATGGGCTGGGGGGACAGTGCTGGGGCTCTGGGCACAGGTGGTGGCTGCTCCTGGGTTCTGCTCCTCACCATTGCCACTGTGACTCTTGTGCCCGTGCTCAGCACAGGGCTGGCGCCTGTGGGCATCAGGGACGGGGCCATGGAGCAGTGCTCGGGAGTGCCAGTGCTGCAGCACCCCAGCCCTTGCTCTGCCCCCGTTCCTGCCCTTCCTGCCGGTGGTGCTGGGGGTTTGGGGTCACCCTGGTGCCCGCAGAGCCCGGCACTAACAACCGCCTCTCTCCTGCTCTTCCAGTCAGCACCGAGCTCAGTCAGGGCTGTGC
Source organism: Climacteris rufus (assembly GCA_013398175.1). Lineage (NCBI taxonomy): Eukaryota > Metazoa > Chordata > Aves > Passeriformes > Climacteridae > Climacteris > Climacteris rufus. Next base: position 78,595 of record VZRZ01006179.1, on the reverse strand, counting down.
CAGAGGCTGTGACCTGTGCTCTGAGTTCAATGGGTGCCTGAGGTGTTCCCCCAAACTCTTCATCCTTCTGGAGAGAAATGATATCCGACAAATTGGGATTTGCCTGCCTTCTTGTCCTCTGGGATACTTTGGCCTTCGCAATACGGACATGAACAAGTGCATCAGTGAGTGCTGGGTTGGGAGGGAAGGGCAGGGGTGGGTGGCAGCGCTCTGCAGGGCAGCCTGTGCCTCCCCTCAGGTGCAGGAGGTGCTGTGGCTGCAGGCAAGGGGAGAGGCAGGGCTGAGCAGGGCAGCCATCTGCCCACTCAGCACCGCATAGGCACGCTGTGGGTGTGGGATCTTGCAGGACATCCGGGCAGTTTTGTTACGTGGGCTGCCAAACTGGCACCTGCTTGCTTTGGGAGGAGGGAGATCCTTTCAGGCATTTAGTGCCTCTCTTTCTGCTGTGCTGCTCACCAGAGTCAGGCAGCTCTGAGTGAAATCCTTGGCTTGCATCTTGTAGCCAGTGCACCAGAAAGAGCTGGACGTGGAAACATGCGATCACTGCCCTGGCAGTTCCATGCACAGCACCCTCACAGCCAGGTTTCCATCTGACTCCCTTTCCATGCAGCCTGTCCTGTAGCTGCAGCTGGATGCTTTGCACTGTCCCCTTTGGCTGAATGCTGTTCAGCTGAACACCAGCCCAAAACTTTCCCAGCCTGCCTGATTCTGTGCTGGCAGTGGCTGCTGCTGGCTGTGAGAGCTGCAGCACAGGGTTGTCCTGAACAGGGAAAGGTGCAAAGAAAACTGACTTCTGAGTGGCACAGCCAGGCCTGGCAGGATGCTCAGAGACGTGCCCTGGCTGCTGGAAAACCCCTGGGAGCCAAGACTGGGCTCTGGTTGGCAGTGTGGAGTTTCTTGAGTCTTTTGTTCACATCAAGACTACATGATGGCTTTGGTGTTGATTTTTTTTTCTCCAGAATGCAAAATTGAGAACTGTGAGTCCTGTTTCAGTCGAAACTTTTGCACAAAATGTAAGGAAGGCTTGTATTTGCACAAAGGGAGATGTTACGTCACGTGCCCCGAAGGCTACGCTGCTGCCAACGGCACCATGGAGTGCAGCAGTCCTGGTAAGTGGTCTTGGGCCCTGCACTCAGCATGTCTGGTTGTGGGCAGTGCTGCAGGGGGGTTTAGATGATGAATCAAACCCCTCACAGTACCCGTGTCAAGGTGGGGGACAGCACAGCCAGACCCAGCCCTTCGTGGGGCAGAGCCTGCTGGGAACCAGCCTGGATGGGGATGGGGAGCAGCCCCTGGTGTTTGTGAAGTGTGGGCCAGAGTTGGTGTGGTGTGGCAAGAAAGGGGGTGCTTGGGGGCTTAGGAAGCTGCTGGGGAAACACACAGTCCCCTCCAGCCTGAGGTGGGGGAGAGAGGCAAAGGTGGGCTCTGGGACGGCCTGAGCCAGCAACCCAGGAACGGGAGCTACTGCTGGGCTCTCTTGTCATCTGCAGCACAATGTGAAATGAGTGAGTGGGGGCCATGGGGGCCCTGCTCCAAGAAGAGGAAGCTCTGTGGCTTCAAGAAGGGCAATGAAGACCGAACACGGCGGATTCTGCAGGCTCCCTCTGGAGACGTGTCCCTTTGTCCTCCCACCACAGAGGTGCGGCGATGCACTGTGCAGAAGAACCAGTGCCCCGAAGGTGAGCAGAGGGGGAGTGTCTCACCAGCCCTCCCCACACCCTCTATTGGTCAGGCACAAGTACTCAGTGTCACAAATGTGCTGTCCAGCTCCTGACCCCTCTGAGGTGCAGGGGACACAACGTGATGGCAGCTGGAAGAGCCCCAGGTGGAAGGGGCACAGCCCCCTGAGGGAGTGACTCTTGGCACAGCTTGCTGTGGGTGCCACAGGCTTTCAGCTGTTTTAGCCTCTTCCCTGGCCAGACAGCAGCTGAGGGTGCATGCCTGCCTGCTGCCATGATGGGAGCTGTCCTCTCTACCAGAATGCTTAGGTCTGTTTTTCCCAGGAATTAGAGTGTCTTCAGATGAAGGGTGGCTTGCTCATCCTGTTACAGAATGGACAAGGATTGCAGCTGGCTTGAGTGTTCTGAGGGAAAACAGTTCTGAGCAATGCACAGGAATTAACCTGCAGGGCAGGGGGAGGTGGACACGGCCGATCCCTTCCCTGATGCCTCACTCCACCTCACGCTGCCCCTTTGCTTTACTGCAGGGAAAAGGAAGAGAAAGGAAGAGCAAGGAAAGCAAGATAATGGGAATAGAAATCGGAAAGACACCAAAGACACTAAGTCTGGCACCAAGAGAAGGAAGAACAAACAGAGAGGGGCCACGGTGCCCACAGTGCCCGCTAGCCCTGCCCAGTAGCTGGCCCTGTGTGTCACCTGATGGCAAGACTCCATTGCTGCTATGTATATGAAAGCTTTATTGAACAGAGCACTGCTACACCACGTACACATGTCCAGAGACAGACATATACTCCAGACTGACCCACGGACCGACAGAGGCCACACACACAGTACCCGAGGAGGCTGCACACACCCTGCCCAGGACTGCTGCCGAGGAGTGGGAGAGCACACGGAGGCAAAGCCCACAGCCCCAGGGCTCTGTGGGGACACTGCAGGGAGGAGAGGTGAAGCATGAGCCAGCGAAGGACCCAGACATGGGATTGATTTCATGATCAAAGGCCTCAAATGGAGCCCAAGCAGGCGGCCCCACGCAGCCCCAGCACAGCCCCACTCAGCCTGGGGATGAGACTGAACCTACACGGCCACTCTCCCTGACCTGGGACCCAGGCACACACACACAGCAGTGGCCTCTTTCTCTTCCCCTACCCCTTATTTTGTGTTTTAAGCTGTATGACTTTATCATTGCGAATACATGTTAAAAGTTTGTGGGAAGAGGTCAGTGGTATCTGCCTTGAATCTGCTTCAAAGAATTATTTCAAATTAAAAAAAAACAAAAAACAAAAATACAAAAAACCCAAAAAAACCAAAATCAAAATGACAACCAGCTTCCTGAGTTTGTGGTTCATACCTTGGCCCCTATGGAGGCTGGTGTCCCACAGGACAGAGACTCACTTGTGGAAGATAAACTCACCAAAGCTTTAAGAAAACCCCAGGAAATGCTGCCAGCTGCCCCGCAGCCACAGATCAGCCATCCTGCGCGCAGGACCAGCCACAGCCCCCGAGGAACTCTCCACTGAAGGATCCCGTTAACACACAGCACATTGAGAAAATGAGAGGTTACAACAAACCACAGGTTGCTGCAACGTTGTGACTCTGCTCAGACTGTCCCAGCTGTGGGGCCATCCCGGGCTGGGGACAGCCGCTCTGGCTGCCGGACACCACCCCGGCGCGTGGCAGGAGGGAGGCAGGCAGGAGGGGGAAGGCACAGCTCAGGCCCTGCAGAAGAGAAACAAATTTTTAAGTTGGATAGAAACTACTTTGCCTGCATGCCACAGGCTGGAATTCCCTGGATTCTCCTGCTCTGCAAGAGCTGACACCTGGGCAGAGGAACGGAGACAAGGGCTGTGCAGGACAGACCTAGCGAGCCCTGCATGGGATGCACGGGAGCGCTGCCTGCTCTGCTCAGGGAGTTCTACCTTCAGCAGTGTCACAAGGTGTCTCCCCACTCACTGCCCTGCTATTTTAAAATGTGCTTTCTCTGTATAAATATGTGGAGACACATTTAATTTCTCAAGAGTTCAGAAAAAGCCCTCCGGTCCCGAGGGATGGTTCTGTGGCAACCAGAGATGTGCCCAGGGTCAATCAGGGATGTGCTGCTGGAGCTCCAGCTCCTCTGGTAGGGCAAAGGGCAGGGGAAAGCTCACCCCAAACTAACCCTGGTGAATCCAATCTCTGCTGTACTCACTTCCATACCACCCTCTGCTCTGTGGCTTTGGAGGCAGAGTGAGCCTGTGGTGTGCAGGGTCGGCAGAGAGAGCTCCCTGCCCCTCCGAGGGGTGGCCTGGCCACACCCGCAGCCCTGGTTCTCTCCTGTGGCTCGTGGTGCTCACCAAGAACTCAGCTCTGGCACAGGACACCCCAGCGCCCTTCACCTGGCTGCTCCAGGGATGCCTTGGCTCGGTGCAGGATGTGGGGGCTGCACAGTTCAGCTCCAGAGCTGTACCAGGCTCTCTGTGACTGCTCTGCTGGCAGAAAACCTTTCAGCCCATCGTCCACTTTGTGTTTAAGTAAACAAGAAGCTGTTACATCTTTGAAAGGGGATTCCATTTCAGCACAATGATAAATGACCAGCATACCAAGCAAGGGGAGAAAGAGGTTCTTAAAAGTCATCCTCCGAATTGTTTACGGATCATGTTCAGATGATTCCTGAAAGCTTCCCAGCTGAATGATCCAATCCTACTCTATTTTCTAGCCTGGGAGAGAAGTATTTTGTTTATGCCATGGCGTTGCACGTGAGCAGAACCATTTTCCCTTCCACTTTTAGCAGCACCCACTGGTCACCCGTGGGTGAACCTCAGCTCGTTCACTCGCTGTGCCTCCCCCTTGCTGCCCTATCCCCATCCAGTTCTCAGCGAGGATTAAGGAAAAGAAAGTGCATTAGGAAGGTTTTCTACACTGTTCATGACTTACAGTAACTCCTGGCACTATTAGTGCAACTATTTCAAAACTAAACTGCATATAATAAATCAACAGAACCTATTTTAGAGAACTCTAGAGATTATTAGAAAAACGGACAAACTTCTTTCTGTGGTAGCCTTTTCCCTACTTTCTTCTTTTTTTCATAGCAAAATGGGAAGAAAAAGGACCAAAGGCAACAGGAAGTTTAAGATGCATATTAAGAATATCCAAGGTTTTCCAGTAGGGTGATTTTAAAATTAAATTGTTTTAGAACAATTAGGAGAAAAAAAATATACAAAATAAATCAAATTTCTCTTCTTTTTGTGAGTCAGCTTGAGAACTGTGCTTATTCCCACTCCCAGAGAGCTGGTTCAGTTATGAATTTAGGAACATTTTGCCTTTGACCAATGTGAACTGCTGAGCTCCCCAATCCAAGCCAAGATGTCCTCAGCTGGGTGATGTCACCTCAACTCACAGACATGTGAACGCTCTCTTTCCACCCACCAAACAACCCTGTTGTGTTCTCTCCGTGGCATCACTGTAAAATACACTTCTTTAAACAAATAAATCAATAAATGGGTTTGCTGAACCAGCTTCATTTGTTTATTCACCAGCACTGCAGTCAAATCCCAATTAATCAGAAATGTCCACAGGCAGAGTGAGCCTCTCCTGAGAGCCTTCTGTGCACACCTGGGAGCCAAAAGAACTGACACAGATCACGGATGGGAAGGTGGCTGCTCCAACTCCTGCCCTGTTGCAGCCCTGTGCTTTGAGCAGCTTGATGCTGAACTGGAGATGCAGCTGCTGGATGGACAGACAGACAGACAGACAGAGAGATCCTTTGTCAGAAACAATGCTGCACAGAAAACACCTTCATTTTCCCTGCTGAGCAACCTGGTGTTATTCACTGGACAGAATTGCACGAACTCAGAATCTGCAGGATGGTTTCTAGGCAGTTTCCTCAGCTTTTGGGCAATCCATCCCATGCTATGGGGGAACAGAGGGCCAGGACTAATGAACAGCTTGCAGTCATGGGTTGAGAACTGTTTAATTTCTATCTCATTTGCTGAGATTTAGAAGCTAAAGGAGACAAATGTCACCAAACACAGGTTGGTTCTATCACATTCTTAACCCTCTCCGGGTCAGATAAATCTGTAATTTTCATCATCTACAGTCAATGAACTGTATGCACACACACTCCTCACACAGTAATTCACTGGCTTTCCATCCCCAGGGAGGTGGAGGCAATGTATATACTGCTTAGCCCATGTTTATGTTAAAATGATTTCTCACTCAGAAGAAATCTTAGCTTTGATTAAAGGAAACAGAGTAGGATAGTGAAACAGGTTATCTCCAAAACTATTGTTTGGATTACATTGTCTGAGAACACTAAAAGGAATAGTTCAAGTCTATATTTAAAGATTTTATGAAGTCAATAGCCTTTGCAGAGGGAGACATCACATTTAAAAAAATCTCTATTAAAATTTCAGAAATACCAGTGTATGTAACCAGTCACCAAAAATAAATCACCCTGATGGCACTTATGTACACAGTAATACATCACAGCCAACTGAATGCCAAACCATAGTGTGGATGGAGCTGCTTGCTGGAATCTGCATGATTTTTGAAGAGCAGGAGGATCTTAGTGGGGGAAAAAAACCAAAGAGGCAACCAGGTTGGTGGTGTTTGTCATTTACAGCCAGGTCAGAGGCACTGACAGAGCTGCTGACTTTGGTGTTTGCCTCCCTTCCAACTTCCCCTGTTGGTTTCAGTCACCATTTTGGGAACTCCAGATCCAAGGCAACACTCTGGGTTCACTTTGTTTTTTCTGTTCAAGAGCTGTCACACCTGGAGCCTTTTGCCAAGGAACGCTGCTCCTGTCAGCTGTATCCTGGAAAGCCATGCCTGAGGAACTGAGCTGGGAAAGCTCCTGTGCTGATAAACCACCTACAGTACCTTCTGTTGTGATTTTGAAGATGAGCTACAAAATCCACTTGCATCCTTGAACTGCTGCAATAGAGTGAGATGGCTGCTGCTGCTTTATCCTGTGAAATAAAACAGAGGAGCTCAACACCACCCTGAAAAAGGGCTCCAAGTGCAAGTCCAGGCTTGTTCTGAACTCTTGGAAATCTACTTTTCCTTCATTTAATTGACAAAATCTGTAGATCATACAAGGAAGACAGTCCCTGCCAAAAATCCAGCATCACTAATTTTTAATAATACAATGGGAATAACCCCTCAGAACGTATGTAATTATGGGAGTGAGTCATTCCGAGGGCATCACGTAACCACATTCACTGGGATTTGACAAGGATGAGGCCACATAAAACTCAAAATTATTTCATTTCAGCCCTGGTCAGGGCAGTGGTGCCGAGGAGCTGAGGCCACGTAGCAGATCTTAGTGACAAGGATCTGTGAGCAGGATCTGTGACCCCGTTGTCCTGGCTGGTTGTGGCACAGACAGGGTCCTGCTGCAGCCAGTGGAAACAGAACAAGAAAAAGCTAAAGATTGGAATGGGGGGATGCATCAACAGCAAAGTAAAAGATGTGAGTCACAGAGCAAAAAACCATCAGTTTAGTGGAGCAAAATAACTCACGCGTTATCAGATACACAACAAACAGCTGCAGCCTCAGGGGTGCTGCGAGTTAAACACCAACTGCTGGCCCCAGTGATGGAATTTGGGTCAGGGAATATGGGACAGTGAGGAAAGTGCAGCAGGAAGGATGGGTTGGTGCCAGTCTGAATGCAGGTCCTACATTACCAGTAGGATCTTTTCTTATGACAATCCCATTTTCTTATGACAATCCCATTTTCTTATGAAAATCCTGGCTTGCAGCCCACCCCAACAGGGGTGTGAGGTGTGCTGTGAGCACGGCTGGGGACAGGACCTGAGCCATCCCACCACCATTTCCAACCTGGGAACTCAGCACCCAGCTCTGAGGCATCCCCAAGATGAGTTCTCCATGCCACAAGCTCCTGCCCAAAGCTGGCTGGGTCTGTTCTCTCACAGAAAGAGACGGAGACTTTCTGGCTGCGCCCCAAGATCTCTTGCTAACAATAAAGAGGGAGTTTTAAGGGAAAGGAAGAAAGAAAAGGGGGAGAGCAGAGCAAGCATTACTCAACTATTTAGTCTAAAATTGTGAAAATCAAAAGGATCTTCTGACAGATTGATATCGACTCTAATAGAAAACACACTTGTCCCGGGAAAACTCTTCTACATGAGCCTCGAGTCTGATAGCTTAAACAATTATCTACAATTTGGAATTGATTTTTTATGCCCACATCAATGTGTACTTTTTCAATGCCCAAGGCACAGATAATTCTATTAAGAGAAAAACCAGAACGCGTAGGCTTAAGCCAAACAGCCTCCAAACTCCAGACTCTGTCTTACAAAACATGTCCCAAGGCCTGACTCATCAGGGCTCCCTTGTACAGCAGGGACTCTACACCTCACAGCAAAACGCTGAAAATCATTAAAAGAACAAAATCCCAGCAGCTCTGTTATTGTTCTGGGTTTAAAGGAGCATTAGCAGCACCAGAAGGACTTTGCACTGGCCGGGAACGCTCTGCTGCTAATAAGTGTTTAGGAAGGATGGGCCAGAGCTGTGTTTTGGGGAAGTATTCCCCAAGGTGCTGAGCTTGGCTCCAGCCCAAGCTCTGGTATCAATTAGCACTGTTTCAGTGCAGCTTTGTTCATTTCCCCTAGGTGAGGAGCTTTCAAATTGCTATTAAAATCTGGCAGTAACATGAATGTAGGCTTAGGCTTTGGACACAGAACTTGCCTAGATTTGATTTGTTAGTGCACTGTCCATGCAATTCTTTACACGCACATAAAAACACCAGTGTTGTTACTGCTAATTTTTAAAATTCTTTGCCAGTAACCCAGAAAGAACAGCCCCGTGTGCCTGTAAACAGCCACCAGCACTGCCTTGTGCATGTGTCTGTTACCTCAGTGCTCCTCCAGCTGCTCCAGTGCCCCACCAGTTTCCCCAGTGTCCCACAAGTTTCCCCAGTGTCCCACCAGTTTCCCCACTGTCCCACCAGCTGTCCCATTGTCCCACCAGCTGTCCCAGTGCCTCTCCAGTTGCCCCAGTGCCTCTCCAGTTGCCCCAGTACCCCAGCAGCTGCCCCAGTG
>VZRZ01006179.1:28779-41931 GCA_013398175.1 Climacteris rufus | reverse complement strand
CTGTGTGTGTCACCCGTGTCTCCGCAGGGCCATGGGCCGGCAGCGCGCCCCACCGGTGCCGTGCTGGAGGTGGCTCCTGGCCTCCGGCTGCCGGTGGCTCCTGTGGCTCTGCGGGACGGCGCTGCGGGGGCTGCGGGGGCTCTGGAGCCTGGCGTGGGTCGGTACCACAGAGCCCCTTCCCCAGGGACCTTCGCATGGCTGTGCCGGCTCCAAACGTGCCCGGAGCCACGGCAGGGGCGCCGCTGGAACTGGGGGCTGTGGTTTGGTGCGGCTGGGTGGGACAGGGGGGTTGTTTCGGACCCTCGTCCCAGGGGGGTGGCTCTTGGCTCAAGGCACTCTGTGACTCTGCCCACCGAGAGCCCTGGGGACATGGGGACATCGTTCCAGGCTCTGTGCTCTGCAGGGCCGGTGTGAGCCATCCAATTCCCCAGGTCCTGCTGATCTTCTACAAGAGCTGCTGGGATGGTGCCTTCCAGGCCACCGAGGAGGTAACTCCCCCAGTGCCCCCACAGGGCGGGGACCCGGCGCTCACCGACCCCCGGGACACGGCCGAGCCCGGGGACACGGCCCATTGGGGGCACCGGGGGGTTCCCCAGGCAGGGCTGGTGCCAGGGGCCGCCTGAGCTGGGCTGCCCACGGACCGGTCACTCCCCGCTGCCCGTGTTGGCTTCCAGCTCGGCACGGCGCTGCAGCTGAGGCTGGAGGGCAGCGAGGAGGAGGAGGAGGAGGTGAGCTCAGATTCTGTGCTGGAGCCCGGACACACAGGTGGGTCCCCGGGCCGGGGGTGTCGCTGGGGCTGGCGGGGGCAGTGCTGCGGGGCCCGGGCAGGAGCTGAGCGGTGGTGCCGGCGCAGTGGCGGAGCGGCAGCGTTGCGGGGATGCCAGCCAGGCTGTGCTGGAGCGGCTGCAGGCGCTGGAGGCCGACGTCCGCTTCCTGTGCACCGAGCTGGGCAGCGAGAAGCTGCTGTGGAGCAGCCGCTTCCTGGAGCTGCTGCGGGAGCAGCAAAGCCTGCGCCAACGGGTGAGCCCCGGGGGTCCCGGCCCCCCAGTCCCCTCTGGCACCACAGACCCTCACACCCCGTCCCAGCTGCAGGAGCTGCCGTGGCACTGGAATGGTGGTGACAGCCCCGAGCCGCTGGGGGAAGCAGATGACCAAAGTGCCAGTGGGAGCGAGGGAGAGAGCCCAGAAGGTAGGGGCTGGGGACTGCAGGGCGCACAGGCAGACAGTAGCTGTAGAGGGGAGACCTGCCTTCAGAGCTGGGCATGGGGCAATGTGCTGACCTCTGCCAGTGGGCACGGTGGAGAACCCACCAGCTCCCCCCAGGCACTGGGGGACACTGGGGTGCCCAGGGAGGCACTTGGGATGAAGCTGCTGGGAAAGGCTCCCAGTTCTCTGCACCAGTCCCCACCAGGAGCCTGGCTGGGTGCTCCCAGGGGTGTCCCCCCTCTCTCCCTTGCTCCGTTCCAGGACGCTCGTGGATGGAGCCACCATGGCAACCACGCAGCCCCATCCAGCCTGACAGGCAGAAAACGTAAGTGAAAGCATGAGCAGGGCCTCAGCGAACTGGCAAGGATCCACAGACTCCTCCCTGCCCACGCCCTGCAGGACACAGGCCAGGAGGGTGCAGTCCCAGCTGTATCCCTGCATGTGCCTCCATCCCTTGGTGCTGGCTGGGCCCAGCCCCCTCCAGCAGAACTGCAGCCGTTTCCCAGAGCAGGAACCAGCTGGCAGACAGGTCAGGACAAGCTGCTGGCCCTGGGCCTGGCCCAGGACACGGAACAGCCCTCCCTGCCCAGGGCCACCACAGGGCTGTGGCCCGTGGGGGTGGCTCTGGTGGAGCCCAGCGAGGAGCATCCTCCTGCTCTGCTACAACTTTTTGGGACGGTCCAAGAACGAGGGGTCTGGTCAGCGCCGGCTTCATTCACCTTGCACCGGGGTGCTGAATTGCAAAACTCACCCGCTGACTTCCTCATGGGCCTGAGCCGTCCCTCCGCCCGCTGCTCCCGCACATGTCGCAAGCCCGGGCGGGCTCCTGGCGACAGAGCCGCGGGCAGCCCAGGCCCAGGGCCCCTCCCGCCCCAGAGCGGCTCAGCCCGGGATGCTGAGCCCGGCAGGGAGCAGGGCTGAGGCGCTGGCCCAGCACAGGGGAGCTGCGTCCTGCCCCGGGCTCCCTGGGGCTGCCACTGTTCAATAGAGGCGGCGCTTTCCCTCGGCTGTCTCTGCCTGCTCTTTCCCCGGCCCCAGCTCTTTGGGGAGGGGGACAGGACGAGCTGTGGCCGAAGCAGAGCAGGGAGCAGCAGCCACCCGCGGCAGGGGCTGGGGCCAGGCTCGGGCAGCAGGCAGGACAGGCTGGGATGTGTCCTCCCGACGTGCCCGTGCAGCTCCCACATGCAGGGAACTGATGCAACACGAATAGCAGCGGCCTGACTCACCCTGCACCCACCTGGCCCCGCTGTGGTGGAAGTGGGACAGCCCCGTGCTGCTCAGAAATAACAAAATAAAGCAGGTTCTGCAATTGAGGCGCTCTGGGGGCCCTGCTGCAGTGAAATCCCAGCCCCAAGCTGGCTAATCCCTCTCCTGCAGGAATCAGAGCAACATCCATGCTGAGAGACCACGGGAGCAACAGACAGTGGTGTGACAAGGTCCTGTCCCTGCTGTAGCCACCAGTCACCTCTCCCGTGGCAATCCACGGGCTGGAAATCCCCAGCCAGCACCACAGGGGCCAGGGTGCAGGAGGTGGAGGGTGACATCAAACAGCCTTAGCTACAGGCACCAGCTCTACCCCCGTGCTGGATCAGCCTCCCACCACAGCACCTGCAGCAGGGGATGAGCCAGCACACAGGCCCTGCAAACCTTTCCCCAGCCACCACACCACACAAAGCCTCCTGCCCTATTGCTTAACCCAAGGCTGTATTTACTCCAACACACTTGTGCAACATTGCTCCACACTCCTGGCCAGGGGCCTCAGTGGCTTTGTCAGGAAGGCTGAGCTGGTGGCTGCTGCCCCAGCCAGGGCTCTGTGTTCCAGGGCAGCCCCTGGCCTTGGGGAGCACGGGGTGTTCGGGGCCCTCAGGGAAGCAGGGACAGAGCTGAAAAGCGTGGGGCTGGAGGGCGAGTGCTGACAGCATCAGCACAGGTAGCACCACCACCACCACCCCATCCCAGCACCAGCCTCCCCAGCACAGCCCTGGGGCAGCACCCAGCTCTGCCCCAGCCCCGTTCTGTTCCCTTGGGTGCAATATTTACTTTGCAGTTACTTGCTTCCTGCAGTTCTGTCTCACAGCAAGGCTGTGCTGCAGAAGCAGCTGGGGCACAGGGGGGCAGAGATGCTGCTGTGCTCAGGACCCCTCCTCCTCTTTGTGGGGAGAGCAGCAGCCCCAGCACTGGGGAAACACAGCGGGGTGATGCTGAACCTGCTGGCACCCACATCACAGCCCCCGTGATGGCACAGACACGTGTGCTACCACTGCACACCAGCCCCTTTCCCACGGCCTGCACAGGAACCTTGGGTCAGATTCCTGCCTCTGGAAATGCCTTAAAATGTTGGAAGTGAGCAAGCCACATCCTGGAAAGCCCTGCTGGGAGGAACCAGCTGGGTTCAAATGGAAGTTCAGCGAGCAAGGGCAGCACAGGGCAGCGGTGCTGGGGAGAGGCGAGCGAGCCCTGGGGAGCAGCCTGGGCTGCTGGAGGAACCAGCCTCTCCTGAAGCTCAGCACAAGGCTTCAGCTGCACACAGCTGACAGGATGAGGGCTGGGAAGCCCCTGAGCACAGGAAACCTTCAACAGGCCCATGTGTGACCTCCTTCCCTCCATCAGCCCAGTGAGCTGACACGCAGGTCTGACCCATTTTGGCTGGCCCAGACCACAAAGCAAACAGCCAGCAGTCGTGGCAGGCTCTACCCCCAAGCCCCAGGAAGTGCTGAGCCAAGGAATGCACCCTAAAAACCCCACAGTGACAGTCCCAGCAGGGCTGCCCAGGTGTGCAGCACGCAGCTCCACCGCCCCAGCACTGTGGAGTGTGTAGGGGGGAAACATGTGCAGCAGCAACAGCTCCAATCAGCATTCCCATTTCCCAAATTTCTGACACCATGGTGAGTTGGGAAACAGAGACTCAAAACCTTGTGTGAATGAAGAAGAGAATTCAGAGAACAGCACTGGGATTGTGACTGGGCTGGGCTGGCTGCCCCAGCAGTTTGGGGGAGTAACTTTGACCAGACTTGTGCTAGGGCCTGACCCTCCCAAACTGCTCCATGTGCCCTCAGGACTGTCACTGCAATAGAAACATCACAACCAGAGTCAGTCACCTCCAGCTCTTCCTCTCCTGCTTGTGATAATGAACCTCTGCACTGATTCCTTTAATTGTGTCTCAGTGCAGCTTTGAGAGAGCAGCAAATATTTACCCCCTCTGCACATCCTGTGAAACTAGAATTACCTATGGTCTTTTACAGAAACACCAGCCTTAAAATCCTGCAGCATTTTTCAACTACAGCCCCCATTACAGACAGCAGCAAAGTCCTCCCCTGGTTAAAGGTGTGCTCAGATCCAGGGCACATCACTCCATCCCCCCACCACACACGCACAGAGCCACGTGAGCTCTGTCACTGCAGTGACGTCCTTGGAAGGTTCCTCTCCCACAGTCAATACAGACTTTCCACAGCCTGTGAGGTTGCAGGTTTGTTTTGAAGTGCAGCTGGTCTCTGGCAGCACCTGCTTCCCTGGCTTCTGATTAACCAGGGAGTCACTGCCCTGTGGTAAATGAAGAGCACAAGTTTCAATGCAGACCATAAAGTTATTTAACCAGGGAGATAAGAACGTGCCATGCTGCAGCAGAGCAGGTGGGAAGGGAAGATCCCTACACAGCAATGTGAGCACTGATATTCCTGCTGCACTTCCCTCCCAGTTCATAGCAAACCTTCAGAGCAAAGTCTGGACACACTACCCTACCATTCACATATTCCACACTCAACATCTGACACACATGGGCTGTAACTGGATAAAGTATTTATTTTCACACTGTACTGTGGAATTGGCCCTTAAAGCCAAACAGTGCATGCTGATTCCAAAATTCCCAGCACCCCAGACACCCACACTGGTGCTGAGTGAGAGCCAGCACTGCTCTCATCCCACCTCCCCTGGGCGCTGAGCAACCCCAGCAGAGCCAAATAAACAACAAACACTGCACATGCCCTTATCTGCCACAGCACATGGATGTTTTGGTCTCCCTGCATCGATTAACAGCTTGTCAATAACCAGCCCTCAGACTGCACACAGAGATCAAAGCCTGTCAGAGGAACCCCGGGGCAGAAGGATAATTTCTGACTCTTCTGGAAAGCCAGCCAAAATGTTGAATGTTCCTCCAAAAAGCCACCAGAGCCCAAATATGTCAACTCAGCAGTTTTTATTTATATAACACAGTTCTTCCTTTGCCATGGCTGTCACATGGCTGTTCAGTACATGACTATACTGCATAGTGATACAGAAAGTTCAGCAAGTGTCAGCTGGGGAGTACAAAATGTTAATCTTCTCGTTGCAAGAGAGGCAGCAGATACCAGCATTCCACCAGAAACCCAAACCCACCTCACCAAGTAACACATGGCTGAGGTGAGAACAGCACTGATTAAAACTGCAAGCAGCAAGGTGCTGAACAACATTAAAAACCATTTTTTCTGTCATTTACAAATATGCAAAGTATCAGGTTACTTAAAATTAAGAAGCATTTTGCTTACTAACATGAAACATTACTAATTTGTAATGTATCATTATTAACCAGGTATACAGGTTTCTGTGTCCCTGTGGTCTCATGGCACATGGTGCCAGTCTGGGCAGGTCACTCCTCGGACATCAGAGGGAAGAGCAGGAAGACAACACTGCTCCCAGGAGGGTTTCAGGACCAGCTGCATTCCACTCTCCCCTTCCTAATTTGCCACTCAACGACCTTGGTTTAACCACAGAAGGCCGTATTGTATTTAGAAAACAACACCACACACAGATACAATGTGTATCAACAAATCAACTGCTTCTGGCCTGCAGGTGCCAGGATCATCTCTGCATCCTGAGCACAGCAAAATTCCAGGACCAGAACCAATTACTACAGCAATTGGGTTTGCATATTTAAAATCTCTTCCAGTACCTACAGTAGAAAACATCTTACAGAGTAAGAGAAAGTCAAACAGGAACAGTCTTGCCAAGTAAGTCTTGCTCTACAATTCTGGATGCTGCTCTAGTTGGGCACAGCCAAAGGGGACAGGGGAGTATTGGTGAGGAAGAAGATGAAGCAACAGCTTTACAGAGCAAAATATTAAAGACTCCTCAGGAAGGGCCCTGGCAGCAGCCCAGATGTGAGTGCAGCTGTTCTATTGCTGTCTGAAGGCAGAAGGCACATAATAAATCCTTGTCAGTGCTGTACAGAGCCAGCCTGGGCCAGGGACCAGCAAGGTGAGTGTTCTGAGCAGCACTCACAGCACGCTCAGCTCCCCCACCTGCTCTGGCACTGCAGCTGTCAGCACATGCACAGCACACAGCTCACACACACAGCTCACACACACAGCTCACACACACAGCTCACACACACAGCTCACACACACAGCTCACACACACAGCTCACACACACAGCTCGGGAGCAGGGCCTGGCTGCTCCTCCTGAGGGAGGATTGCACTCCTGGCTCCCAGCAGCTGAGCAGCACTTGTGGTCCATATGGGAGGATTACCTCACCTCAGGAAGGTAAGCTGAGGTGGGAGGGGTGTGGAAAGCATCATTCAAGCAGTGCACCAGTAAAACCAGTCAGATAAACCCAGCTTCCGATTACATTAATAACCCAGCACTGGCCACAGATCTGAATGGTGGGATGTAGTAAAGAGGCTTAGTTAGGACCTAACAACAGCACTGACAATGCATTTGGGTCTTCAAAACCAGCCTTAGGCCACTACAAAGGCAGCACCCACTTCTCTCACAACCAGTTCTGGACAACTGCAGGAATTCAGGGTGTGCCAGACTCCCATGAACCCCAAAGGAACAGTCCTGCTCTGGAGCTGCAGCCTCTCCTCCTGCTTAGCAGCCCTGGGGAAGGTGGGACCCCAGGGTGCTCTCACCTCTCCCCAGGGCACACAGTCATGGCTAGAGCAGAACGTGCTGTGGGCACACCACACCTGGCATCCAGCCTCTGGCTGGAGCCTGGTACTTCCAAAGGCATAAGAAGGAGCACTCAGAAGGCACCTGTGGCAACTACAGAGGCAAAACCAGCCCCTCAAGCTCTCCCTGTGCCCTGCTGCCCCTGGCACTGCCTCACATACCTGGGTTCTGGGCCTTGTAGGTGAGGATCTCTGCTGCCAACCTCTGGGGGTCCAGCAGGCGCGGGAAGCGGCTCATGACAGCATCGACCAGGTGCGGGTGGAAGATGCCACACAGCTTGACGTGCACGCTGGCCCTCTCCTCAGCAAACTGCTCTGAGGCAGCCCAGGGCCCCCCGTCCCCGTAGGCCGGCCCTGGGGCCCTGGGCACACCGGGGGATCGCCCCGGGGGCAGCGGGTACGGCTCGGACCAGAATTCCCGCGAGTGGCGCGGGGCGGCACTGAACTCGCCGGGCAGGCTGTACTGCCCCGCAGTGCCCGGGTGCACAGGCACCCCATAGCCTGAGAAAGAGTGGGGTGCTCCCGAGTGAGGCATCTCAGGGCTGTACTGCAAGAAGCTAGCACCGGAGGAGGAGGATTTACGGGAGCCGTGCTTGTAAGAGACCAGCCCGTTCTGCTCTAAGCTGGGAGAGTGTGGGTAGACAGGTCTCTGCCTACCGCAGGTGCAGACGGCCACCTGCTCCGCGTGGGAATGGTCACAGTGGCTGGTACATCTGTGAGGCCACATGTCAGACAGCTGGTTCTCCAGAGAGCCAATGCCTGAGTCGAGATGCTCCTGAGAGATGTAAGACAGAGAGTCCATGCGAGGCTGCTGGTACCTGTCAGGGGAGACGCTGCCCGACACGCAGCCTTTGGCCTGAAGCGGAACATCGCTGGGCTTGGCTTTGTGGGCCAAGCTCTTCCTCTCTGCAGAGACCTTCTGCAAAGAGCTTTTGTCGCTCTCTGTGGGCACAGAGCACAAGAGCTCTGCCTGGGAACCCCTTTTGCCCTTTTTCTCCTCCTTAGCACTGGTACTTCTGGTGGGAGACAGCCTTGCATTGGCGCGGAGTTCGTCGGCTAACGAGCGCTGGGGCTGGTTGATCCTCTCAGGATGGTAGAACTTACACTTAATTCCATAAGTGCATTTTTTCCCTGTAAGGAAAGGCAGAGCATGGAATGACCAGCTGGATTTGACTAGATTATGAATGACACTCGCACAGACAGCTTGTTCTTCATGTACAGAAGGCAGGTCTTACCATAAGGGCACTGCTGTTTCTTGTGTTCTGGCACTACAGGTTTCTTCCTGAGGAAGTTATCCAGGCTGGGGCCATGACGCCCTAAGGGATCATCTGGAGGCATAAACCTAAAGGAATACAAATCTCCATCAGGAGCAGTTCACTTTCTTGAGCTGATGTTTTGTTTCTTCTCAAAGCCTCCTATTTCACTGAAGATCAAAAGCTATCTGAGCCCTACAAAGCTCTCCCATTTCCTGCACAGATAACCCTCCCATCACCCAGTCCACACCAGCAGAAAATGCTTCCCTTCAGGCACAGAAGAGGTTTAATGCTCAGCTGTTGACCAGAATTAGCACCTGCTGCTGAGCCTGCTAACTGCCCTGTGAGGAAGCCAAGCCCTGCAGCTCCCAGCTCCAAACCACGAGCAGCTACTGCGATGCCACCAACTCCTTTTCCCTTTGCACCCTACAGCTTTTCTTCACTTGTGTACCAGCAATTTCCTCTTTCAAGGCACCACTCATTCTAACAAAACCACAGCGAGCCAGCACGCTCAGAGATCCCAGAAGCCCAGGAGCGGGGCCATACTTGTCATTGACAAAGGAGTACATCAGCAGGCGCTCCTCGATGAACTTCTTCCACTCGGGCCGCTCGTTCTGCAGGTCCCTGTAGGTGTCGTTGGACACGACGACGCCGTCGGACTCGTGGGCCAGCTTCACGATGAAGCGGTCGTCGTAGCACACCACGCGCTTGCCGCCCACGCGCCGCGACGGCGTGAACACCACGATCTTCTTCTTCTCCAGGTCGCGCAGGATGTGCTGGTCTGGGGGAAACGCTGCTGTGAGCACACCAGCACAGCCCAAAGGTCTTCACACGGATAATTAGAAACTAACAGAGAATTCGTGTGGAGTCATTCCACCTCTCCGCAACTCAACCCTGCCCGTCGCTGTTCTGAGCTGCTCGGCAATCTCAGCTGTTTGCAAGTTCAGAGCAAACTGCCCTCAATTTGAATAATCCTGACTAAATATGCTGCAGTTAAATACACAGCACAAAGCGTGTCCCTGCACGAGGAAAGAAAGTCAAGAAGTTGGGAAGCAGAGCAGTATTACATTCCTTGTTTTCTGAATTATTCCAACTGATTCAGGCAGAAGTTGGCTTAGGGGAGAAGTTAATGACTAATTCTCCCTGGTCAGTTCAGCTCACTGCATCTCCTACTACTCAGACTTTCCATTCTGAAGTTAATTACTGACTGAGCCAGAACTCTGCAAGCTCAGTAAGTGACAGAGCAGTCAGCCTGAAAAGCTACTTTAGGTTTTATTATTTTCATACCTGTTATGAGTACATCTGGTCGGGGCTGCTCCTTCCTCCACGATGGCACAAAGACTGTAATATCCTTGTGTCCCCTGTCCCAGAACCACTGGACAGCCAGAAGGATACCTCGGCAGGAGAACACTTCTTTATTCCCATGGCTGCATCAAGGAAGAGAATTAAGAATTTAATTCCTTCATTATTCAGTACAGACCAGACAGGCAATGCATAGAGCAAAGGGAGCCAGCAACTCAGACAGGCTTCAGTAAAGTGTTGAGGAGCACAGGCAGCATTGGGTGCTTGTCTTGTGCAACAACACCCTCACACAGACCTGCCCAGCATCACTGCTCATTTCAGCACCTCAGGATAATAAAGACCCAAACACTCACTGGGAGGGAGGGAGACAGCAGCTGGAACTGTTGCAGCTGCTCTGAAACAGCCTCTGCTTCAAGCCTGGACTTCTGATGGTTATTTTTAGCCCTGAGCACAATGTCATCCTAAACCCTTTGTGCTACTCTGCCAGCTAATGCCAGTGGCTGCTCCCTGCCAGGGTGCACTGCACCCTCACTGGGGGTTTGCCTGCAAAGTTGTTCTGATCACTTCAGGAAAACAAGACATTTTGTGCACTCTCACCTCAAGGAAAAGTGATTCATTCCATTATGGCTCAAAAACTCATCTACAAATGCACTATTTGCACAAAATGGCAACATCTCCTGTGATCAGTGCTGGATGAGTGAACAGCTCATGGCAGTTGGAGAATAAAGTTTGACAACCTTGTCAGAAGCCACGTACTGGTGCAAAAAAAGCTTCTACATTATTCATTAGGTCATATCAAATAAGTTTCCAGAACTTCTAGGAGGAAACTACCCCTCCTGTTTTACAAGCACTAGTATTTACAGTGCAATCAGCTCTTCTGCTGATAATGGTTCTGGCAAACTTTCAACATTTCTATTCCAGCCTGATTTGGCGCTCTGGGGATCCAACTGCCTGCGTTCTGTGACAGCACTCTGGGAAGATGTACTACACCAAAGGGAACTGCTCTCAGAATTCAGGAAGATTTTCCTCCCCTGGGCACTACCTGTCCCAACTCTCACTCTTCCCACTCTCTGAGTGACATTTCAGCTCCCACCAGCCCTTGGCAGCCCAGTGGGCCCCTCACCAGAGCCATTCCTACAGTGGCACTGCTGCAGCACCACTACAGAGAAATTTCACTTCCTCTCCCAGCCTCACCCTTTCTTTGAAACGGTAAAGAGAAGTGAAGAGCTGCACAAAAGCACTTACTCTAAAAGAACTAAACACTTGGCAACAGAGCTAACACCTAAAGAGACACCTAAGATACCTCCAAGAAGAAGCCTGAATTACAGAAGATGGTCACCATCAGAAGATGCTCTAGAAGTTTTCTCCAACATTAGCTGAATTCAGCTATAAATAGCCAGGCACAGGTTACTGTAATCTTTCAGATATAAATGTGAAAAACAGATGCTTTTTGGTGGATTTTTCTCATTTTGTTGGGTTTTTTTAGTTTTTGAGTCCCTGCTACCAACCTCAAACCTCCAGAAGGCAGCTAATTGGGCTGATCTGATTTGGCAGCAGCCAAGGAAAAATTCCCTTAGAAGGAAGTAAAAGCTAATTTCCACTATGATTTGCATAAGTTTGTCAAGAGCTGTTGAGGGAGGCCGCAGTACACACTGCAAATGAATCAGCAGGGAACATCACACCATCAATACAGGAAGTTTCAGAATGGAATTCCCCTTCTAGCAAGTTGCTTAAAAAAAAAAGCCAGACTGCTTCTCTCATGTCAGACCCTGGGCTCTGGCCTGCCCTGACTCACAGCTGCTGTGATTTCCCCTCTGCATTTTGGGGTAACTTTCAAGGCTCCTCACTGACAAACACACCCAGAGCTGCTGTTAGAGCCCAAGCACTAATCCAAGGTAAACTTTGCTGCCAGAGTCACTTATCAGCCTGGGCTCACAATAGGCCATTTTCCACGGTGTTCCCAGAGCTGTGGAGAGGGCAGGAAGTGGAACAGGTTCTCCTGCAAGGACATCAGGCTCAGCTTCCACTCTCCAGCCCTGTTTCACTGCCATCACCATTCCTCATTTGACACGGGACCCATGGGCACAGCACCCTGTGCCCCAGCTTCTCTCAGTTCTCAGAACTGTCAGCCAGAGCTTGCAGAAAACCAGCCCTACAAACAAACCTCCACGCAGCACTTTCACCTCAGACAAACCTACCCCAACGCACACGGCAGCTCTGCCCACACCCAGGGTTGTTTTTTATAAAATCTGCATATAAAAACATAAACAACAAAGGAGGTGGCTTCCAAGCTGCAACAGAAAAAGCTTTCAGAACCTGGTGCATGAAATTTCAAGAGCCCTGAACCCACCCTATGCAGAGGTGGGGAGCACATGCTGCTGGGGTTGGGGAGGGGGCAAGCAATGCTCACCATCGTGGGTCAAAAGCCAGGCTGAAAGTTGGGGCAGCACACCAATAAATATCCAGCCCTCAGATTCTGGATGCTTCATAGATATTTGGGCCCGTGGTCACAGTGTCCAACAGGACCTGCTCCAGCAGCACCAGGACACCCAAGATGCTGAGGATGAGCCACAGCCCTGCCCTGGTGACACTTTTGACATCTCGCCTTGTATAGAAACTCACCAAAATACAAGAGGCACAATTTGGAGACAGGTCTCCAGTGCAGCTCTGTATTACAAACCCTTCTCTAATTAACCCTGTAATTATTTATTGAGCAACTTCCTGCTACGGAAACTTACACAAAGCCACCAGTTAAGAGGAAAACTGGTCTCTTCAGTCATCCCCTCAGCGCTAGAGCACAGGAGGAAATGTCTGCTTCGGAGGAAGCACTGCTGCCATCATCACTGCCCCGTGACTGCTGCCTCTGGGCGGGCAGAGCAGCAGCAGCACCGGCCCGCACCGGCAAACGTGATGCTCGTCCTCGTCAGCGCCCTGCGTGCTGGTGAGGCGCTTGGAAAGTATTACCAGCCCCTTCCAAGCACCCAGAAGCGGCTGCTCTGAGTGAGGACGCGGAGCTTTTCGCCTCCGAGCTCCACGGGCCCGCCACAGCTCCCAGCCTGCGGGTCACACAGCGCAGCCCCGCGCCCACCCGGACGCACCTCATGGCCACGTTGCTGCCATCGATGACGATGGGCTTCAGGTTGTCGCTCTCCGTTTCTTCGGGGCCGGGCGCGGGGGACTTGTTGCCGGCACCGCCCCGCGGGACCAGCGGGGCCTCGCCGGGCTCGGGCGGGGCCTCGGGGCCGTCGCGCTCGGCCGGGCCGTGCTTCACCAGCTCCCCCAGCACCGTGTTGGTGTCGGCGCCCAGGCCCAGCTTCTGCAGCACGACGCGGATCTCCTCCGAAGAGTAACCGAGCTTGCGGAAGAAATCCACCTTCAGCTGCAGCTCGGGGCCGTCCCCGGGCCCCTCGGGGCTCTCCGCGCCGCTCATCCCCGCTGCGGGCCGGGCCGCGGCCGGCAGCGCCTCAGG
>VZRZ01006179.1:11014-28439 GCA_013398175.1 Climacteris rufus | reverse complement strand
GGCGGGCAGGGCTCGGGGACACGCGTGCCTGGAGCCGCTCGGGTCCCGGTGGTGCAGGCGGCCGTGATTCAGCCAGGGCTGCCTTATCGAGCCGGGCGTGCAGAGGAGATAAGCGCTGGCAGGAAGCGTCTGTCAGCCGCCAGCACCTGTCCCTTGCCAAGGGACAAAGCGGCCCTGCGGACTCTATGGAACTGCAGGGGTTAAAACCTGCATTGTGAAACGTGCAAAAACTTCACATCTCTGCCTTCTGATTAATCATCCCTAAACAATTTAATGAAGGTAGTTGCAAATTTGCTTCCCCGAGGCCATGTACCGGAGACCAGCTCAGGAGCGAGGAACTCTCCCAGTTACAGGAATACATTTGCATTCATCTTCCTTGTGGTTACCCTGAAACAATCATTTTTCCTTGTCTCTGGCCATGTCTGAAACCGCACTGTGTGCTCAACAGTAACACACACACAGAGCGAGATTCAGATCAGAGATAATCCTTACTCAAGAACTTAAGTAGGTGCTTTCCCAACTCTTCTTTCCCTTGGAATCAACTCCAGCCAGCATAAATTGTTTGTGTGCTTCTGCTTCCAGGCTTAAGTCTATTGCACCAGAAAGTATGGCCACAGATGTACTTCTTATAGGAAATACCCCAAGGAAGAGGCAGAAAGCTGGATCTCCTGATTTATATAAAGCAGTGAGAGCAGCCACATGGTTCTAATCTGGTGACAGAGAAGCCAGGAGAGAGGGAGGCTGTTGGCTTCTCCACCTGAAAAGTCAGAGGGTGTCACATGCCAGTCAGAGCTCCTCATGGGTGATTATAACTATTTTTTTGTTTGTTTGTTTTTCACATTCGCAAACTGCTTTGAACAGTATTTCTCTTTGGTACTGCAAGGGCTGTGGTGGAGGCTACAGCTTCTGGTGATAAGGAGATTCACAGAACAAAGCCTCTGCTGGCATCCTGGATGCACCGAGGCTCTTCACCATCATGCACAAGGCAAGAGACTCTGCTTGTTCTGGCCAGTGCTGTGCCCACGGTTGGGCAGCTGCATCCTCCCCTTTCTGTGGCAGGATGGGCCAGCAGCTGGCACTGCTGGGCTGCCAAAAAGAGCTCGTGGCTCTGTCCCTCTGTGAGACATCTGTGGCCACAGGAAAGAGGTGGAAGTCCCCACAACAGGGCAAGAGAGCCCTGGGCTGTTCCAGGGAGGAACCTGTGAGGCCAAGGGGAGGACAGGGGGCTGGAAAAGCCAAGTATCCTCAGGAAAGTCATTAAGAGTGGCCAGCAGCATCTCATCCTGCTGAGCTGGGAGTTCCAGTAAGCAAAAAGGAACCAAAGCATCCAGGGGCACCTTGGGGGCACCAAGGTGGTGACAGCAGAGCCCTGTCCCATGGAAGGGCTCAGTCCCTCCCAGTCCTCCACCTCCATCCACTTCTCTGCTGATTCAGGGTTTTCCTCCAGCCTGGTTCCTTGTTCATGAACAACTCTCGTAAAGTCCTGATGCCACATTTTTCTAGGGATTACCACCCCCATGTCCCAGATTTTAAAGGGAGAGCTCATCCTCTGGCAGAGCCTTTCATCTCCCACTCATACATTTAACGCTGTCAAAATAGGTGATATTCAAAGATCCTATTATCTGCTGGTGGGGAAGAAGCTGGCCTCATGCCAGTTCCTTGGGAAGAGATGCCAGCACTTTGCAACTCCTGCTAACCAGGCACAGCCAGGAGCCCTGTCAGCAAAGTGGCCCTGGACCTGGCTGCCTACCTGTGGAAGCTCAGGGCAGCTAACTCACTTCTAAAAAACGGCTAATTAAACCTCATTTAGAAAAGCCTATGTGGGACCATTATGTTAATTAACGACGATTTAAATGGCCTTATTTAGTAGCATTTGGGAGTAAATTAAGCTGAATTAAGGCCACTTTAATTCTGAATGAGAGTTTTATGCAGAATTTTAATGTTCTGCTTTACACTTAGTTAATTTAATTTAACTTTCCTAAGAATCCTATATGGACAGACCCTAAGCAATGAGGTACCTGCCCCGAGCTGAGCTCATTCCTCAACTCCTCTGGGAGCCAGTGGGGCTGGGACTGAGTGCTTGGGAAGGTCACTCCCATTCGTGCATTGGGCAATTGCTCCCGGCCTCCCAACCCAGTGCTGTAGTGATTCCAGAGGAGAAAGGGAGCTTAGCTCTTCTCAGAAAAAGGGAAAATGTAGCGAGGGAGGACACACAGGAGGAGAAGCTTATCAAGGATGTGCAGGACTTACATTTGGAGCCTGTGTACCTGCAGTCCTTGTCACACTGCTTGCAGTCCTCCCAGTGCTGCCTTCACCTACGAGTATGGGATTCCTCTGCAGCTGCAGACAAGCAGATGGATTTTTCTCTGAAGCATTCTATTTTGAACTTATTCCATGGCTTTTAAGGAGATCCTCATAAGCACTCTGCAGAGTAACTACTCCCTGAGTAGCCCGAGGGCTCCTTGCAGAGCAGGCATGTTCCTGAGCTCTGGAGGAGAGCACATGCTCCCCAGGGACCATACCAGGGAAATTTATTTAGCTGTCACTGTGTGCCTGACTAGACACGGCCTTAGGTACTCCTCTGAGTAAGCAGCCTTGATCTCTACCTTTGCTCTTAGTGATTGATGGCATTAAGGTATAGGACGAGCTTATTTCCTCGGTGACAGATGGATTGGGCACACCCTGACAATTTTTTTTCTCATGTGCTTTCATCAAGGGAAAGAGCCATCCTTTCAGGGGCTTTTGGGCTGTAAATCTGTTATTGTTGAGGGCTGCAGTGTCAGAGGCAGCAGAGGCCTCACCATCACCCAGGCTGTCCCCAGGGCTGTGCAGGGTCTTGGTTGGGCCTGGGAAAGCAGCTCCTCCACACCCCTGCTCCAAAGCCAGGGGGGTCAGTGCCACTGTCCCTGCCCAGGATGCATCAGGGATTCAATATCTGGTGATTCCTCCCCTCTGTTATCACCTTGCCCCAGCGTTGTGTCTAACAGCAGCACCCAGAGCATCTGCACCCCAGCAGCACTCCTGGCTCACCAGTCAAGCTGGGGTTTCTCACAGCTGGGTCAAACACAGAGAGAAGCAACAAATTCAAGTAATAAATAATGCTGGGGAAAACCGAGCGATTGCGCAAGTGTCTGTGACAGCAGCATTTACCGTTTTGCTGAGCCTTTCCCAGCTGTGGCCTCTCTGCCCGAAAATGTCAGTGGTCCCCTTTTCCTGAAACATCCCCTCCTGCTCACACCCAGTTTAATTTGGATGCAATGTCTGTATGCAGAGTACAGCTCTGGATTTGCTGTACTCTGACATGTCTGGGAGCACTCGCTACTTCAGAGCTAAAAGAATAATAGAAGTTGAACAAACACTTCGTGGCATTAACATAAGATGTTTAAATAGACAGTCACAGAGTATTTTATCCCACCCAGAGCAATGTGAAGAGCAGAAGATTTATGCCTATTGTGAAGTAAATACCTCCTAAGAAGTCACATCCATCTGGGAAGCAGTTTTTGTTCTAAGGAACTGAAAGCAGAGCAGAGCGTGTGCTCCGGGCACCCAGGAAGTCAGGGAAGGACACGTCCAGTCCTTCCCTCACCACCCCGCTGACGTCCCAAACCCAGCGGTTAATTCCTGGACAACTTTGGGACCTTCTGTACTAAACGGGCTCATCGTGACTCTCTGGGGACACAGGCTGGGTTTCCCCAGTGCTTTTATTAGGAACGGGAGGTCACTGCCTGCCAGGAAATCCATTTCCCCCTTTCGGCGGCCGGGCCGGCGGGCTCAGACACGGGGGCAGCGCGGCCGTGGGGGCCGTGGCGCTGCGCAATGCGGGGCTGTCCCCGGCACGGATGTGTCAGGGGGAACACACACACAGACACAAACACACACCCCGAGAGCCCCGCGATGGCAGCGCCGGCCCCGCTCCGCCGCCGAGCTCCTGTGCCTCCGGAGGTGTCAGCGAGGTTCAGGCAGGGCCGGGGGGTGGGAGATGCACCCGGGGAAGGTGTGAAGGGCCCAGGGAGCAGGGAAAGGGTCGCTCCCCGGCCGGAGCCGCAGTTGTGCAAGGCAGGCGCCGCAGCCGAGCGAACAGCAGCGGCCTCTCCCCGCGCTCGCACGGCTGTGGGAACGCAGCGAAGTGAGGCAAGACCGTGCTTTCGCTGCCTTCGGCTGGGGAATTCCCCGGCGCGGGGCGGGCCCGGCTGCTGCGGGGCTGCGGCACAGCCGGGCGGTGCTGCTGCTGCAGGGATGCTGTGCAGGGATGATGCCGTGCAGGGATGCCGTGCAGGGATGCCGTGCAGGGATGCCGTGCAGGGATGCCGTGCAGGGATGCCGTGCAGGGATCCTGCCGTGCAGGGATCCTGCTGTGCAGGGATGCCGTGCAGGGATCCTGCCGTGCAGGGATGCGGAGCAGGGTGGCCGGGACACCGGAGCTCCCCCGCTGCAGCGCCGTGCTCGGGGCTCTGCCTCCCCCAGCCCCGCTGCTGCGCCCTGCTGGCACAGCCCAGCCCGGCCCCAGCCTGTCTTTCCGCTTTTACACAACCCTGTGCAGGAGTGATGCATTTATTGCAAAACAGATTCTGGAGAGGAGACTCAAGAGACACAATATTCCGCATGTGGGATCTGAGGTCTGTTTGTCAGACAGTTTCAGTTAAGAGCTCGCCAGCCTTAACATCCTCCCAAGCCCACACACCTGATTCACAGCTGACATCAAGGAAAGGGGGCAGAGAAGTGATTGCACTTTCGTTTGGCTCTGTGGGACAACAACTTCTTTCCTAAGAATCAGATTTGCTTTCTCAGCCTTCCACCTAGAGGCCTAAGCGAGGCTTTACAGTTTAGTCTGAATGTTCTGGTTGATCGTCCCTGCTTTGTGAAATGAGCATTTGGGATGGGAGGGATGATGTGATGCAGAGAGCAGGTTAATGAGAGGCCAAGGCTGGTTAATGGTTAATGCCACTTCCAGTCCTGCTGACAAACACGTGCTCATTGCTGGGCTTGTCTGTCCAAGCTGATGTGCAGAAATGGAAACTTGTCCTATGGTTTTTAATCTGGAATTCTCTCTCCAGTACATACCAACAAGTTCCAAGTGCTTGGAGGAGCAGGAGGTGGATGTGGTGGGCCTCACCCCTGTCCCTGTTTGCGATCCTGCCTCTTTGCAAACCTGGAAGAGCAGCACATCCTTCTCTTCCTCCTGGCTCCAAGCAGTGTTTCTGTGAAGGTGGAAAGTTGCCCATTTACCAGCAGTAAATGCATTTTGGTATAAAACTAAAAAACATGTTTTCATGAAAACAGGCGGCTGGCTTTCAATTCCCATTTAGGTTTATTTTAACAGAAATGCTCATGAAATGAAGGAAAAACAACAACAGCTCCCTAAGAACCATGAGCAGCAGGGTGTTCTGACTCCTCAGGAGGTGCTGTGCCTCACCAGAGCCTCAGTTTCTGGGTGTTGCTATTATCACACGCTTTGGGCTGCTGCCACACAGCCCCGATCCCCGTGGTCCTGCAGGAGGCTCTGCAGAGCTGCCCTGATGCTTCCTGGACAAAAATGCCGTGGGGATTGGAGGCTGAAACTCCCAAAGTATCTTTGACTGTTCCTGAAGGGAGCACTTGAGCACCTCCCTCTGCAGTCCTGCTGGGCTGGTTTAGTGCTCTGAGCATCACCAGGTGACAGTGCAAGGAAAGACTCCTGAGCTGTAAATACTGATCCATTTAACATGACTATAAAAAAATCCATGCTAATAACCTGTTGCAGCTTAAGGCATTTAAAAAATTCTCTATCTTTTTGTAATTCTTTGTAATAATAATTAAATGACCTTTAAAATGACAGTGGGTGGAAAAATTGTGCAAAGCTGAATAGCAATTCAGCAACTGCTGAAGAACATTGAAAATCAAGTAGAAATAACTCACTTTGATGTTAAGGGAAGTGAAGCAATCAAGTCTGAAGCTGGAAGTTTGTTCTTCATTTGTGCTGATTTATGGATCCCATTGGGCAGAATAAATATGGGATGACTGAGCACCCCAGAGATCAGTGAACATCCCCCAGTGCACAGGAGCCTCCACTGGCCTTAGCCCCCTTTGTGCCCAGTGGTCACATCTTCTCCAGGGTGAGGGACAGCAGAGTGGTGACAACACAGAGTTTGCTACACAAGGAGTTTTGCCATGACCAGCAGCTGTTGGAGAGTGGTTGAAGCTGCTGAGGGCTTTGGTCCTTCTGAGGGTCCCTCCTGAGGGGCTGGTTAAATCCCCTGTGTGTGCTCACACACCAGGTCTGACAGCTGGGGCTGGAGAGGAAGGAGCTGGTCCCTCTTCCCTGTAGCCACCTGCCAAGCAGCAAAGAGCCCTGCTGCCCTTCTTGCTTTGAGCACTGATGGTTGCATCAGTGGGGCTGGGGATGCACAGAGGTCACACAGGGCTGGGGATGCACAGGGGTCACACAGGGCTGGGGATGCACAGAGGTCACACAGGGCTGGGATGCACTGGGGTCACACAGGGCTGGGGATGCACAGAGGTCACACAGGGCTGGGATGCACAGGGGTCACACAGGGCTGGGGATGCACAGAGGTCACACAGGGCTGGGATGCACAGAGGTCACACAGGGCTGGGGATGCACAGGGGTCACACAGGGCTGGGGTCACACAGGGCTGGGGTTGCACAGGACTGGAGGGCTCCTGGGCGCTTCACCCTGGAGGGAAGCAGATGGGGGTGACAGAGGGGACAGAAGTGGTGGCAGTGACAGAGGCCAGGCCAGGCAGAGCCTGCAGTGCCCTGGGAGAGGAGCTGTTGCTGCGCTGCCGCCGGCGCAGCCTCCTCGCCGGTATCGCCACTTCGCAGCCTCGCGCTGGATTTGATCCCTACAATACGTGGGATTTATCTCGCTCACTTTCATGTGCCTTTAAGGAAACACCACTTTTTATCTCGTTTCTGCTGCTTTTTATCATCACAAAGAGTTTTTAATGAAATGAGAAAGCGTCTGTTTCTGCGGGCCGGCGCGGCGTGGGTAATTTCAATATAAAACAAACAAGGCGGCTTTCAAAATTAAAATTTTATGTGTGGCATTTTCTCATTTAACAGAATGCACAAAGATGGGCAAAACCAATTAACGGGAGGTTGAGACTCAGCAATCGGCAAAATTAAACAACAGGACTCTGCAAATGGAACGATTTGTTCAAAGAGAGCCAGAGAAGGGGGTGCAGAGGAGGGAGGAAGCAAGGCTGTGATCAAAAATCCCCCACCTCTTAAAAATAAATGCAGACAAACCTGCTTCTTACCTCATGCTCCTCAGACGGGCTCCAGAGCCCCACAGGCCGGGTAGAAACCCTGGGGAATGGCACAGGCTGGCAATGCCAGCTTCGGGGGGAGCTGGGGACATCCCAAGCCGGGGCTCAGATGCTGCGAGTGGTGGGAGAGGTTGGCTCCCAAAATGTACCTGCCCCGGAGCAGCAGCTCCTGTAGGGTGCAGGACTCCTCGAGGGACCCTTCAGGAAAGGGCTGCTGCCTTCCCCAGATTTCCCTCTGCTTCCAAATGCCCTCCCAGCAAGGAAAAATCGGTTCCAGCAGAAGTGAAGCTGGAAACGAGAGGGAATTCAAGAAGAGAAAGCTGGAGGTGGCTGAGCAGAAGCAGGGGCAGCCTCTGCTGAACGCTCATGGCCCCTCTCCTGTGCAGGGCTGTGATCAGAGGAACACTGTGGGGGCTCCAGATGAGCCGTCCTGAGAGAGAGGAAGGGTGGAATTAAGGCTAATCACTCACTATCAACCATCAGCCGGGGCTGTGCCTGCAGAGTTCAGGATTTACAGTCCCTGGGAGCCAACCTGAGCTGGGCTCTGATTGCAGCAATCACTGCAAAATGGGGCTGGGGCTTATTTGCCTGTTTAGCTCATAAATTGTGGGGTGAAATGCTGAATTCCTGCAGATGGGAAAGTGTCAGGACCTTATTTAACTGGGGATTTAGGCCTGCTGGGCCAGAGCTGGGCTGAGCCCTACCTCATCACACAAGTGAGTCAAGCATTTCTCTTTGGTGCACTCCCTTTGCTGGAGCCACCGAGATGACAGTGGGAGAGTCCCTCTGCCTGGTGAATGAAATGTGGAGCAGCATCGTTCCCTGTGCTTCCAAGCAACAGAGCAACTGATGGAGGAGGCAAAAGTCATTTACTAACAAGGGGCAGCAGCCATCCAGCCCTGGCAGGAGCTTGCTCCTTGCACATGTCTGAAAAGAAGAGGAAATTCATGGGAAGAAGAAGTTGGGAAGGGAAGTGCTGAACACCCATAGCACCATTGCAGCCACTTATGTAGGAGACAGAGCTAATGTGGCACTATTTCAGCCCACAGATATTTGTGGCTGACAGTCTGCAGGTGCCAGAGGAAAGGAAGGAGCACCAGGCGTGGGTCTGGAAGGGGACAGCAGCTTCCAACCACTGGGAATCACCCAGGGGCTCTGGCAGTCACTGATCCAGCTTGGCCATGGGAGCAGAGCACCCAGAGAGTGGCATGGGACTCCCTGGGCATGGAGCAGGAAGCTGCTGCGTCTGGGAAATGAAACTTCACTGAGGGAAAAGCATGACTATGGAAAGAGAAGAGCAAGCTGCCAAGCCAGGTAATCCATCTCCAGAGCGTCTGCGTCAAGATGATTCATGTCTTCCAATTTACTCCCGGCTCAAATCTAAAGTAAATCAGCCCAGACTGATCCCGCCCCGTGCCGGGACTCGGAGTCAGAGTGGAGCACATCCCACCCCGCTGGGCTCAGCCCCGGCTTTACCGTGTGTCCTTCGCAATTAGAGCCAAAATGTTCGTTTGTTTGTTTGTTGATAGGTGAGGGGAGCAGAGGAGGCGCCCTGGGAAGGAAGATGGCATGTGAAAAGGGATGATGAGAATGGATTTTTTTTAATATGCTGCTCTGTTGCTTTCCTGCAGCAAATCCTTCCACAGGAGGATAGCTCAGGAAGAACGTTATCAGTATTAGTTCCCACCTGTAATAAGAAAGTTGTCCAAAGTCTTAATTACCTTATAAAACTATTTGCAGTTCTTCTGCCTCCATCTGTGGCCTTTCTGCCAGCCCTGATCCCTCACTGCCTCTGCCAGCAGCCCGGAGCCAGCCCTGGTGCCACAGAGGGATGTGACCCACGGGGGTGGAAGGGAACAAGGGACTGGCCCAGCAGGCTGTGGCTCTGCTGCCACCCTGCCCTGTCCTGCAGCCCTTGGGGCCGGGGTGTGGGTCATGAAAAGCTCTGCCTGCAGACCTGGGAGCTCTGAGGCTGCTAATGAGCTAGAGACACTTTAGGCACTAATTCACTTTATGATGAGAGTGATGCAGCTATTCAGATTAAGTATTTATCTACTTGTTTAATGCAAATCAATAACTGAATAACTGTTCAATGGGGGGGGGGGTGTCATTTGTGGAACTCCACAGTCATTTGTAAGTCATGTTTTAATGACTTTCTAACGAGCAATACCAGTTTCTCACCGCTCAGGCTGTGGACTGAGAGCAATGAACCCCAGCACACCATCCTCAGGAGCTTTCCTTGGTGTTCCACCCACTCCTGCTTTCCAGTCCCCTCCTTTCTCTGTGTCAGAGAAGCCAAGGGGGCAGGCAGAGCCCCAGTAGAGGCTCAGCCCAGTATTGACATGGGCTGGGAACGGCTTTGACTTGTCTTCTACCAGTTCTGCTCTTTGCAGGAACTGGAAAAGTTATCCCTTAGAATCTAATTTTCATTTTGCTTCAATTATTTTGAGCCAATGAGTTTGGAAATTCTTGGACAAGGAGCCCTGCCTGGCTAGGTAAGGCAGGACTCTGCAGAGCTCAGTTGTGTGTTGTAGGCAAAGCTGGCATCTGGGTAGGAAAAGAGTCTGGGAGTTTCAAATCCAGGCAAGGGAAGGACCTCAGGGTGCCATCACCCCTCTCCCTGCTGCAGGCCCTGCCCACTTGGCTCTGATGGGCAGTTTTTGGGTAGTTCCTAAAAGGATCCATGAAGGAGACTTGTAAGCAGCTCCCAGGCAGCACATCCTGCAGACACAGTTCTGGAGCTGTGCCTCCAAACTGTCCTAGAAATGGTCCCCAGAAGAAATAATTTCCAGCTGGGCTGGCCTTTATATACTCCAGCCATGTTTAATTTGCTGAATATTTCATGTTGCTGCTTTTGGTAGCTCTTCAGACTCCTCGAAAGTGAGAAGACAAACTTTTCCATCTATTATCTTGGGCCACTTTGCATCTGTTACCCCGTGGCTGCAGTCCCAGCGCTGGAGGCACCATATGGCTCACATTGTTTTTAGACACAGCACACACAAGGAGCAGCAGGGCTGAGAAAATGGTCTGGAATTAAAATTCACCTTGTTGCTAACTGCAGAGTAAATGACTAAGCCAGAGGGACCAGGTATCACTGCAGTGGGCAGAGGGTGTTTGTTTCTCTGCTGAAGGAGCCCTGAAGTGTTTCGATATTGTGTCTGATTTAAAAACATAGGAGTTGCTTCCACTCCTGGTGCAGCACAGCACTGCCTCATGCAGCTAATGAGAGTGGCACAAACACCAGAGTGGTGAAACAGGCCCTAAATACTGCTTACATTTTTCATGATATGGGAAATAAGAGTGTCCCTGAAGGGAGCTGCTTCTGGGAAGTACAGACACTGTGCAAATAATCTGCTCATGCAGCAAACCTGCAATTAGAGAGGTACCTGGCTGAGCTGCCTGTCATCCCCAGCAGAACATGCCAGGTTGAGCTGCTCCTCATCCTCAGCAGAACATGCCAGGTTGAGCTGCTCCTCATCCCCAGCAGAACATGCCAGGTTGAGCTGCTCCTCATCCCCAGCAGAACATGCCAGGTTGAGCTGCTCCTCATCCCCAGCAGAACATGCCTCAGCCTGGTGTAATGGGACTGAAACAGGGACCTCCCACGCTCCACCTCTGATTCCATCAGCAGCAGCTCTGCAGTGGGCATGGATGGGTGTTTTTCCATCCCTGCAGAGAGGAGATGGGCACTGGGCTGTGACACAGCTCAGTGTGTGCTCAGGAACAAGCTGCAGCCCAGGCCTCTCTGGTCAGAGGTAACAGCATCAGCCCAGCCCTTCCGTGCTCCCCTCTGTGCCCAGGACTTGGTTCTCTGTGCTGTGCTTGAACCCAGAGCAGGTTGGGCTTTGACAGCCATACAGCAGCAGTTGGAGGATGCTTCCCACTAATGAGATCTCTGAGGGTTTCTGCCTTCACCCTGCTCTGCTCTCCTCTGGATTTGCAGCAGCAGCAAGGCTGGCACTGCCATCAGCATCTCCTGCTACCAGGCAGCTCCCAGCCACTCGTGGGGCACTGTGCTGTGGAACTTTCCCTGGGACCTGAAATTCAGCATTAAAAGGCCTGCCTCCCTCTTTGAAGCTGGAGCCAAGAGCAGGTTAAAAACGAGGCAGTTTGGGTGGGAGCAGAGGAGAACAAACTCCTGAGGTGTGATGGCACGCTCTGCACTGGGCCAGGTGGATCCCAGAATCCTGTGGATCCCTTCCTTGGCACTGGATCCTTCCCATGGCACTGAGGGACCTCCTTGTGTCCTTCTCTGTCAGGCTCCGTGTGGACAGGACAGGGCTTGACTTGGATTTCAGCTCTGGTTTCCTCCACTCCATTTTATTCCTCTGCATGGAGTTATTTTGGAAGACTCACAGCCTTCTTTGATCTCAGAATATTGATGTAAATATTGCATGATCCTGCCTCAGCCTCCAGGAAACCCAGATGTTCAATTGATCAGATCTTAACATCGTGTTCAGGAACCCTGAAAAGCACATGAAATAATAAACTTGTTCCAGCATGACGTTTCTCTGCTCAGGATCAAATTCGAGGTTAATTCATTATTCCTGACAGCTACTGCAGGAGGCAGAGCAGGTAAATAAAGTAATTGTGGGCTGGATCTGCATGAGCAGAATGCAACAGGTCACACACTATTAATATTCAAATCAGTCTGATACAGAGGCACAAAAGCCCCAGCCGGCCGGCTCGCTGGGTGGAAAGCTGAGTAAGGCTGAGCCCAAGTTTTCCTAGAGTTCCTCATGCTGTTGTTTAGATAAGTTTAAATGAGCTGTGATTAAGCTAATTTCAAGCTAATTAACTCAGAAAGATATTCTCCACTTTTTAAGATTCTAAGTGGTTGTTCATTAGGAGCAAGCGAACGGGTGGAGGCTGCGTCACTGCAGCTCGAGGAGCTAAATGCAGCCCGAGCAAAGTCATTACTGAAATATGAATATTTGTCATCTAATTAAATGGCATCATTAATGGCCTGCTCCCGTGCTGCTGCCGTGGGGATGTGTGCCCTTGTGCAGGCAGGTGTGGGGTGTGCGGGATTCGGGTCCTGCCCTCCTGCTGCCCTCCTGGTGCGGGGTCAGTGCTGCTGGATGCGCCTGGGCTTGGCCCTGCTGCGCTGGGAGTGAGCTCTGGGCATGGGGTGGCACTTGGGGACCTGCCCTTGGTCCCCCCCATGCACAGGACACGGCCCAGGAGCCTGCGTGGAGGAATCCCTGCTGGCTTGTGCCAGGGCTGGAGGTCACACCCTCCCTGCCCACATCAGTCTGCTGCAAAACCGAGATGGAAAATGCCTCCCCAGCCCTGCTCCAGGGACACAGCGATGAGGCTGCAGCCCAGCACTGCCAAGGTGATGAAAAATGAATGAAAACAAGGCTGGGAGGAGAAGCGGTGGGTCGGTTCGGGGAGACAGCTCTGTCTGTGGCTGTGAGCACGAGTCTGGCCATGCTGTTGCTGGATCTAATGGCTTTTGCAATTCAGTTTCTGGCTCACTGGAGCATCGCCTGATTGAAGGCACAGAGGAAGGGCTGGGCCATCCCCACGCTGCCACAGCCTTCGGTTCAGGCTGAGTGAGCGCTCTGGAGAGAGCAGGGCCGTGGCTGCCTCCCTGCCAGGCAGGCTGCTCCAGGAAAGCCTGGCAGGGAATGTGCTCTGCAGGGACTGGGATCCCTCACCCAGCCCCTTGCAGCTCGTGGTCCCCCTCTGCCATTGCCAAATCCCCTCTGGGCTGGTGAAGGTGCTCTGGCCGTGCCTGGCCAGTCCCACTCCCCTGGCACAGGGGCTGAGGCACAGCCCTGTGCTGGCAGGAGCACATGAGTAGCAGAAGATGCACAAGTAGGTGGTGACCCCTGCATTAAAACCCCACAAAGACATAACAGAGCATCATGAGTGCAGCACAGACACTGACTGTGTGTCTTCATAGCTTGTGAGTTTTCCTTTCCTGCCCAGGTCATTCTGCACTGAATGGAAACCAGAGAGCTCTTTATCCTGACGGCCTTCTCTCCACAGCTCTTGTTCTGTCAAGTGAGAAACCTGAAAATCCTCAAGCAGGTCATGAAATACAGTTAAAATGGAGTGAGAGGCATTAGATTGAAGGATTGATCCCAGCAGCAAAGCCATTTCCCTCTGTTGTGCACATATAAATAAACCTGGATTGTGTGTTGAGTGATGAGCTGCCTTTGCAGAGGGGAGGCATGGGGAGGGGATGGGTGCACTCCGTGGTGTGTTCCTGGCTGCTGGAGCCAGCCCTGTCCTCTGTGTGCTCCTCTCACACCTCGAGAGGGGCTGGAGGGAGTGTGGTGCTCCTGGCAGGACCAGGGTGGCTCAGCTCTCCCTTTCCCCCACCCTCACGAGCGCATCCCCTCACAGCCCCTCTGCAGGGAATGTGGAGGCCCAGCTTTGGGTTTCCCACTGCCCAGGTCCTTCCAGCACCCCTCAGTGACATTGCTGAAATTTCACAGTCATCAGTTTCAGAAATGATGGAGCCATAATAATTTATTCCTACATTTCCCCCAGGAGCAGGGGAGCAGAGCCACCGTGCCCAGCAGCATCTCCCTCATCTCCTGACTGCAGAGTTTGTTTTTTTGATAGGTGCAAATAGCAGTAACACCCCCTAGACCCTTCTGCCCTTTTCCTGCCCCTGCCAGGGAGAGGGAACTCATCCCACGAGAGCTCTAAGAGCAGGATTCCTCCTCCCTCACCTCCAGCTCACGCTGCTGCAGGGATGCAGCTCCTGTGCTTGGGCTGTTAGCTCAGCTTCAACAGAACAGCGCAGCAAAAGGTCTTCCAAGGGGGATGAGAAATCAATGCTAGAATCTATGTTGCCTAATAATGCAATGATCTCTTCTAGCAGGAGAGAAGACCCTGTTTGAAACCTGCTCCAACACGAACTGCTCCTGTCCATCCTTGCTCTCCAGCCTGCTCTGCCTCACCTGACTGGAGCTGCTGGGTTTGCAGGGGCTGTGCCATGAGCTCTGCTCATGGGGCTGTGGAGTTTGATGCTGATTTGAGGTAATGAATTGAACTTAAAAGTCATAATTTCCAGTACTGCAGTCTCTCATCTGTGGCTTCAATGGTTTACTAAAGGTTTAGTGCAAACTAATTCCTTGTGAGAGCTTGCTCTTGAGATTAGTAGTGATGAAGGGAAACACCACCAGATTATTTCATAACTCTCAGAAATGCAAAGAGAGTTCTATTTCCCCTTTGTATCCCTGTCTGCTTTAAAGGGAAGCTGCAGAAAAATTGTGGAGGAAGAGCAGGAAAACCATCCCAGTTTTGGGCCTGGCACTGAGCTCCAGCATCCCCTGCCTGAGCAGGCAGTGTTGCCCCATGCTGGTGCTCCCACACTGCTGCCTTGGGCTGAGGTTGATGCTTTATAGGGACTACCTAAAAACAGAACCCAAATTAAATTAGGAGAATAAAAAAAGCTCTTATATTTATTGAAGGGCCTTCAGGTACATTTAAGGCAAAATGAAACCCCCAAGGGGCTTCACCAAAAATGGATAGCAGGTTTTCATACTTTTATAAGTTTGGTCAATTTGCATATTCGGGTTTAATCTTCCAATTACAGCTTCAGGTAATGAAGTCATTTACCCCCAGTTTGCTCACCCCCCAACCCACTTTTGTTTACATTTCTCAGGGCCTCAGACAGTGAGGTGTCCCAGGCCTGGAGAGGAATTATTTTGTCTGACCAAAATGGGAAAAAACAGTAGCTAACACTCTATATGGAGTTTAGAGTTATACACTAAAGAATGGAAGAATTACAAATGTATGAAAAATACAAAAGCTCAAATCCTAAGGTAATTGCTCTGCTGGGGTTATCCAGCCCCCAAGTCCAGGACCCTGGTGCCCCTGGGGATGAATTTCCCTGCTGAGCCCTTCCATGGTCCCTGCAAATCCAAGGCCTCACCTCAGAGGGGACCGACTCGGCAGCTTAAAATGAAGCAAGTGCCAGGTTGGGCAGAGATGAGGTTTGTTTATTACTGGCATTTCACGAGGGGCTCTTTGGCATCCTGTGAAGTGCAAAGGTCTGGCACTACAGACCCAGGACAAGCTGCTCTTCATGTGAATGTAATTCATAATTATCACGGCAACATATGGCAAGTGACATTTCAAAGCATCTAAATCTCACCAAGGCACAGGTAGGCTTCCTAAATGTAAAATATTCAGCCTGGTGCCATCGAAAATGTGAGACAGACAGAAAACCCAGTGCTGACGATGCTGGGAGTTAGAAGAGAGTCCCCGGGAAGTGACTCAGTCGATGATACCAAAGTTCACAAATTTAAGTGTCTGAGAGCGCACTTACCCGACAGCTGAACATTTCCTCTAAGTCTCATCATCTTGTAACAAATTAAAGGCAAACAGGAATTCATCAAAGGGAACAGTCTCAATTTTTATAGCAAATTGACTTTAGATTATTGCTGGAGATGGAGGGAGGACAGGGCAGCAGCTCCCCGAGCAGGGTGTGAGCAGGGGGACACTCACCCCGCAGGAGGGAGGGCTTCAGGCAGCGATGGCCAAAGCAGAGGCACTGCTGTGACATCTCTGTGTCCCTCACCAGCTCCCCGAGCAGGGTGTGAGCAGGGGGACACTCACCCCGCAGGAGGGAGGGCTTCAGGCAGCGATGGCCAAAGCAGAGGCACTGCTGTGACATCTCTGTGTCCCTCACCAGCTCCCCTCACCCCCCATTCCTCCCTGGGAGAACAGTGACCCTTCCCTGCTCCCTGGGAGTGGTGGCTCCAAGAGAACCATGCCTTGTTCCAGGACATGTGCCCGAGGCAGAGACCACCCCAGCAGAGCCTGGTTCCTCCTTCAGAGGCCTCCCCAGCACACTCCTCCTCACTGCTCTGTCCCCAGCACTCAGCACTTCGTGGGCAGGGTGTGACCAGCATCTCCCAGGGTGGCAGAGCTGCTGGGAGCTCCTGGCTGCTGCTCCAGGCCCCCTGCGAGGTGTTTGTCTGTGTGTCCGTCTGTCTGGCCGTGCAGCTCAGGGGGGTTCTTCCCACTTCCACTCCAGCCTCTGTTTGTTAATGTATTTCAGCAAATATATAGTGAGTTGTGAGTTTTTACCATTATAAACCAGCCAAGATATGAGTGGGTGAAAAATGACAGATGAGCGGAAACAAATCCTCCGGAATCATAAAAAGATACCAGAGGGGGAAAAAAAGGCTTTTTACTGTGATTGTGCAGAAAATCAATAAAGCCCCACTACAAGGCAGTGCTGCAGATAACAAGCAGATTATATCAGTTTTCATGGAACATATTGTTTGGCAGGCGGAACGCTCTCGGAGGCTGTAATGGTGCATCATAAAGTTTAAGTTAGTGTTGTTGGTGAGGAGATTTAAATAAAACCTAAATGCTGACATTTTGATGGTTATTATTTATTCAATAGCCTGACATGTCAAACCTTGTTGTCTTCAGTTTTGCAAGGAAGAGAAGCTCCAGACAGATAGCCACTCCATCCCACGCTCCAGCACAATCCCAGCTGGATATTCTCCCAGAAACAGCCTTGAGGGCAGCCACAGGGACACTCTGCCTTTGACAGAGAAAATTCTCATAGGAGAAATATCTACCTGTGCCCTTGGACATGCAGCCTGCCCGGCCAGGTGCCCCCAGGAGCATCCCTGGGGCGGGCAGGGTGGGTGCTCCATCCCTGCATGGGAGTGGCCACGCTTTGATCTTTGGGGACAATGGGACAGCAGGACAAATATCGTGGGGGTTTGAAGTCAAACAGCTTCACTCTGCCCGTGCTAACGCTGTTGTTTGCCCTCCACGGGACGTTCCTGACGGCCTGGTGCCAAGTGCAGCCGGTTGCAGAGCGCTCACTCTTCTGCTAATTGCAAAGCTAATTGTTCTTACTGCAGAACCCATTACAGAGTATCGTTACACTGCGGTTAACGAGATGTTTGGATTAAATGGCTCACTAAAAGTCAATAAAAAGAAATTTGCTCGACTATTCCTTTAATTTTTCAGATGCAGCGTTAATTCACTCTTAATTCTCCCAAAAGGCCTGGATTCATTAAACTGCTTAACACAAGATTAATAAATAAATATATATATATATCATATATATATTGTGCAAAGGCGTTAAGGCAGAACCTCAGAGCAGTGAGTGCAGAGGATCAGAACCCCAGAACAGGGATCAGAACGCCAGAACAGGGATCAGAACCCCA
>VZRZ01006178.1:25161-82902 GCA_013398175.1 Climacteris rufus | reverse complement strand
TTGGGGCCAGTCCTGTTTAACATTTTTATTGACAATCTGGATGAGGGAATTAAGTGCACCATCAATAAATTTCCAGACACCAATTTGGATGGCAGATTTGATCTACTGGAAGGTCAGAAGTATCTTCAGAGGGATTTGGGTAGGCTAGATCAAGGTTCTGAGGCCACTGGTATGAGGTTTACACGGCCAAGTGCTGGGTTACATACTTCAGCCACAACAACCCATGAGGCATTACAGGTTTGGGACAGAGTGGCTGGAAAGCTGCCCAGTGGAAAAGGGACTGCTGGTCGACAGCCAGCTGAACAAGAGCCAGCAGTGTGCCCAGCTGGCCAAGAAGGCCAATGGCATCCTGGCCTCTACCAGTAATACTGGCCAGCAGGACCAGGGCATGATTGTCCCCCTGTACGTGGCACTGGTGAGGCCACACCTCAAATCCTGTGCTCAATTCTAGGCCACTCACTCCAAGAAAGACATTGAGGTGCTGAAGCTTGTCCAGAAAAGGGCAACAGAGCTGGTGAAGAGTCCGGAGCACAAGTTCTATGAGGAGCAGCTGAGGGAGTTGGGGTTGTTTAGCCTGGAGAAAAGCAGACTTGAGACACCTTATTGCTCTCTTCAATTACCTGAAAAGAGGGTGTAGCCAGGTGGGGTTCAGCCTCTTCTCCCAGGCAGCAAGTGACCAGACAAAAGGACATAGTCTCAAGCCTGCACCAGGGGAGGTTCAGGTTGTACATCAGAAGGAATTTCTCCACAGAAAGGTTTGTTAAACATTGGAAGGGTGGCAGTGGAGTCACTATCCCTGGAAGTGTACCAGAAACAACTGGACATGTGTTGGAACCCTGAATTCTGAGAATTTCACTCTTTCTGCTTTAACAGGTTATGATCCCCAGAAATACACCTCATTCGATCCTAAACCCTGGAAAAGACTTCCCCTGTAGTGTGATAACTTTGAAATTAATGCTGTATAGTTAAGGTTATATCACTAGGTGAATTAGGTAGAAGTGTAGACATTTTGGTTTCTAAAATATTATAATACTAGTGTCCAAAATGGAGGGTTTATATGTTGTTCTTTGACTTCCTTTTTTACCTTTGCTACTTCCCCTTTCTTCTCCAAAAACTTGTGTTTTCTGCCATTGGTTCTAAAGTTCAGCAATGCGGGATAAGAAAAAACTGATTACTGGGTTTTTATTGAAAATATCCTACGCAACATCTCCCTAAATGGACAATCTGAGACATAAATAATCTGGATGAGAGGAGCTCGAGGCCATTTTGCACCTTGTTATTAGCGACAAAGCACTTTCCTTTGCCACTAAGTTATACGTAACACTTAATAAACATTTTGAGACTGAAGAAACTCTGAAGAATTTTTATTGCATTTTATCTCAAATGTCTTTTAAAAGAACTCACAAAGAGAAGATTTGCCGTGGCAGGGGCTGAAAGCTTTGGCCAGAATCGCGGCAGACATGGACTTAGTACTGCAGTCTAGTTGACGTGGTTCTAATCAGTCAGTGGTTGGACTCAGTGATCTTAAAGGTCTTTTCCAAAACAATTAATTCTGTGATTTGTGTTTTGAGGCTTTGTGCAAGCTTTGCGCAAGCTTTGCATTTGTCTCAGTCCCTCTGTTTTCCTTTATTCCTGAAGGCGAGACAAAGGCAGATCTGCAGCTGCTTCCTGACAGCAGAGCAGATCACCTTTTTCCCCACCCTCAGCTTCCCACTCCTCTCTCTCTCCCATGCCTACCAAAAAAAGATTGTGTTGCAGACTCCCTAGGCAACAAAACTGATGACAGGGGAGAAAAGTGCTTCAGGAAACCCTGGCTGCCACCATCAGGGTGCCATATGAGTCCGAGGACTCCCTGGGGTTGTGGAGTCATCACGGGAGTCCATCAGGGAAGAGCTTGGCAGCCAGAGCCCATTCTACAAGCAGGAGCAGGGCAGCCACAGGCCCAGGGGCAGCCACAGCCCCGGCACTTGGCACTGCCCTGGGGATAGCCCAAAGACAAGCCAAACCATGGGCCCGTGAATGGCCCTACTGGTGGGGCCCAAGGCCAGGTAGGGCAGACCTGTGAGGAACTGGAGAACAGCCCAGCTGTGGCATGACCTGGGCAGAGACTCTCTTGTGCCAGTTAACGTTTAATAAACTACAGGCTCTGGACACAAATTTTAATTGCATATGCCCTCTGAATACCAGTATTTTCGGTATCTCTGGGTAGTTTTGTTAGTAATCTGTGTATGTATGACATAGATGCAAATATGTGCTGGCAAAAATATTTGGTGCTGAGACTGAAGTGCTTCGATACCAAAACATGTTTTCACAAAGCGCAGTAATTACAGTACGCATTATTCACACAGCAGTTTTGACCTTCATAAATTAGTTAAATACTT
This sequence comes from Climacteris rufus, assembly GCA_013398175.1. NCBI lineage: Eukaryota > Metazoa > Chordata > Aves > Passeriformes > Climacteridae > Climacteris > Climacteris rufus. Next base: position 80,521 of record VZRZ01006178.1, on the reverse strand, counting down.
TGCATTCAAAACATATTTCCTTAAGGGCCCATGGAGTTGACAGAAGAAGAAAGCAAGCCTGCATTACTTACTGTGGTTTCAGAAGGCATGGGCATACTTTAGGAACTTCAGGGATGATATAGTCTCCATACTGCCAATATGGCAAAATGCCCAATGACTCTGAAAAGCTGGAATTCCACCCTGAAAGGGATCCTTACTCACTTAAACTTTTAGTAGTGAATGTCCACTCCTTCCTCAGTAAAAAAATTCTGCCCTTACTTACTGCTCTGTACCATCAACATGATAAATAACAGGAAAGCTTAACTCACAGAAGGCTCAAATATGGGCCTGAGCAGCATCTGAGACCAATGTGTCTGAACTCCATCTGAAGGCAGGATTTTTTCAGCTTGTGAAGACACAGAACTTTTTAACTTTGCTGATGCTCTTTATTTATGAAACATATACATTAAAAACTCCTTTCTTTCAGACCAATTTTTAAAAGACCTGCAGCTAAGGGTGACAGAGATAGAGCACACTGACTCCCATAATACTGACTGTAAGAACATCTGTTTTACTCGTTAAAAGACATATATACAAGTTTGCAGTCTTTAAAGCCATTTGACTGTAAGTGTATTGAAAGCACTGATACACGTGTCAGTAATGTAGCTGTAGACAAGGACCAGATCCACCTCCAGAGCGTTTTTTGACAGTTTCCAGGCTTTGCTATTGAAATGCAAGTAGAAGCTGAATGTGGGAAAAGCTAAAGCTATGCTGCTTGGCTCAGAGCCCAGTACTGAAAGATTTGGATTCACTTTTCCAGCTGAAAAATGTACTTCCTCACAGAGCTTCAAGCGGTTTCATACTCAGCTAGTGAGAGCCAGGGTGGCTCCACTGAAGTCAGTGAAAGTGTAGGCATAAATTGTACCTCCATATCTCACATTTATTATCTCTTAGTAATCATTAAACTCATTGTAGATGGTTCAGACACAACGATCACAAGAAATTATTTTTATTATTTATTTTGTCTTTCTTATACTAGTCTGCATCAAACAGTGAGTATTTAGACTTAAGAGCAGCTCCCTCTGTGAATTCTTTCGAGATAACCTTTCTGTTAGTGGACAGAAATTGTATGGGAAATTTGGACAGTGAAATTGTTGGCCTGGAAACTCTCAAATCAATTATCAAAATTTCTTTTGCTATTACTTGCCTTGGATTTTCTCAGATTACAAAATCAGTGTCTCAAATCAACATTTGTCAAAACCATTACAGAGAACTCAGTATTGGAAAATTACCAGAATTATACTACTAAAGCTTAAAAATCCCCAAACCAAACTTGTAATATGCACAGTCACATATGCATATGTCAGTTCAAGTATTTTATTTTCACTAACAGCTTTGGCAATGCAGAAGATGGCGGTGTTCTGATGGAACTCTTTGGTTAGCAGATGTGTGCTGCTTTATTTTCTCCTTTCCATTTGCAAGTTTTTTGGAGAAAAGTCAGACCCCCATGTCCCAGATATGCAGCCCCAGGGCACTGTGTGAAAAGATCTGAATGCTCAAGTTCTTCCACTAATCCAGGTCAGCATCTGTCCCAGACACAGACTTTATCCTGCAAGTCCCTGTGACCATGTGCAGCACAAAATGCCAAGATATTATTCTCCTTTACAACTCTGAGTAAAATCCAGAGGATGTAAGAAAGTTAATTACTAGGTGTTGTCTTTCACTTGGAGGTAAACCTGTGTCTTCTTGGAGCTTGCTTCTTTACTAATAGTAAAATTCAAAAAAATACAAGCATTAAGGACTGGCATTCAAGCAAGTTGGGTTCTGAATTGTATAGAATCATGGAGCCACAGAGTCACTTAGGCTGAAGAGACCCTTAAGATCATTGAGTCCAACCATTAACCTGACAGTGCCAATTATGTGACTTTTTTATCTTTTTCTCCATTACTGCACAAGAATAACTTGATGAGAAAGTAGAGTGTCTTCTAGGACAGAGTACCAGAGTCTTCTGATCTTTCTGGTCAGCTTATGCCTTTCATTTATTATGGAATCATAGAATGGCTTGAGTCGGAAGGCACTTTAAATATGATCTAGTTCCAAACCCCATGCCATCCACAGGGACACCTTTCACTAGACCAAGTCACCCAGGGCCCAAACCAACCCATCCTTGAACACTTCCAGGGAAAGTGTTATGACTTTATGCCTAGCACTTCGTAGGATCAAAAGACAATTCAGGTTGGAAATTCAATTCCAAGCTCAAAGCAGAAAGTGGAAGGCTTTTTTAGGTCCTCTCAAAGCCTCTCCTCCCCTCTCCTTCCTTCTTTTCTCTTCTCCCTCTTCTTGCATTGTCATTAGCTTTGTCGCACACATGGTAGCTGTCATCTTTGACATAGGCATGGGTCACAGCTATTAGCAGCTCTCGATTAAGTGTGAAAATTCTGTGAAGCCCATAAGGGTCTGGATATTCTCTGGAATGAGACTGAGCAAAAATAACAGCTTAAGCAGGAAGATTTTCCTCAGTTCTGGCAAAGCTTCCAGTGCCGCCAACAAGGAACACTTCTGTAACATCAGCACCCCTGCCAGGTTGTGTCCTTTTCTTAGTGCAGTGTGTTTAAATGAATCAGGAGGAAAGGACAGGACTTCTCTCTCTCCCTTGCTGCTTAAGGAGCCTCAGCAGGCCAGGTAAGTGCAAAAAAACTCTCACGGATGTTGCTTTACAGGTGTTGTAGATGGAAAGTCCAATGTCATCTTACACCAACCAAAGACAATCAGCCAGCTCATTGTGGAAAAACATCCAAAGAGTCTAGAGAGACGAATCAAAAATACAAAGTTAGATTTTCAGCTTCACTCTGACATGTGGAGCTATATATTGAAAGGAGAAACAGAGAAGGAAACAGGCAAAAAGAGAATCATTGACTGAAAGAGCGGCTCATCCTTCATCATGTGCTTGAGTCAGGATCAGTAATAAGGTACTGCTGTCAGCAGGGCTTGGGCCCATGGACTGGGTCTCTTGAACTGAAAATGGAATGCAAAATCATTTTTCTCTTAGCCATTTTAGGCATTTATATTTGCAATCACTGATGAGCAATTCTAAGACTTCTTGCATGTTTTACCCAGAGAAATGTTAAAAAAAAAAACATTTCCAACATCAGAGATCTTCCAATATTGCTATTTTATAGTATTTGGGGGCTCTTGAAAATAGTTGCTTCTAGCTTTTTTGGAAAACCACAGAAAGTTTGTCTTTTGATGCCTTACATTTGGAATTTTCTCTGTATAATCATGGGAAACACATACTTGAGAAAGCCTGCTGGAAATTTACTAAGTACCAGACTTAGCCAAATTTACCAGCTAATCTCCTTTGATTCCTTTTACAGTAAAAGTGTAGAAAGAGATAACCTTGAAGAGAGAGCAGTAAACAAGTAAGTGAGCCAAGCAATTTAATGCTGAAGCTGTACATCCATGAAACTAGAGACGGGTCAGTAGTAATTAGTAAGTGTTATCATACTATTGCTATTTATTAGTCTACATGAAATAAGCATGACAAAAAAATTAGAACTTTTACTATAAAAATATCTTTCTGTTTGCCGCTTCAATTTTTCAATGTTTGATCCTAAAAGTACAGGCAGTAATGAAATTATGCAAATTAATTCCTGCTTACTACAGCAGTGAGGTATCCTATGTCTATTATTGGACACTAGATATTGTCTAGCTGTAGGATAAATTAGAAATTAGTTTATTAGAGTTAAAAATTACATATGAGGAGTTCTCAAAATCTTTCTCTGTGATGGTACCTTAAAAGGCCAGTCATCTCATCTAGTTCTGCCAGACTATGAAGATTAGGAATATTAATGGATAACAAATTTTTAGGAAGTGCTGTTGGATTGTCTTTGGAAGAGTGGTTTGGGGGGTTTTACTATTATATTAGTAACCAAAATGTTAGTGGAAGGTTTCTTCTGGATGATGTCTACTTATAGACAGTGGCATAGCCCTGGAATGTACTGAAGGGAAGGAGGGAGCAGTAACTCTCCCACCCTGGTTAGCTCTCTGCTGCCTGCAAGGTGCAGGCACTCTGGGCCTCTCATTTGGGTAGCACCTTGCACAAACATCTGCACGTGCCCTGGCACAGGAAGGGCTTTTCTTACATACTTCATCAGCATCAGAGAGAAAATTTATCTGGTGGACTTTCACTCTAATTAAGGAACAGCATTATCTTTTCACTAATGTGATTTAAGTTGGTGTGAGAAGTATCACATTTAATAACAGAAAGATTTATTCACTGCTATGCAATCCATTGAACAGACAGACAAAAGATACACAATTACCTACCATAGTTTGACTTGCAAACTATGAGGTTCCTGATAGAAGACTATTCTGTATTTTATCAGGGTTTTTTTCTTTTNTTTCTTTTTTTTTTTTTTTTTTTTTTATTTTCTGGCTCAAAGAGACAGCACTTCACATTCTACATAATATGTTAACAGGCCTGGGTTGAGGAAGAGGGATGTTTCCTATTTTTCTTACCAATAAGATTTCTTAACATTATGAAAGATATTTTGGGCAGGAGACAGAACGGGTGGAAAAAAAGAATGCACTGGTCTACAAGCCTGACAGTTGGTATATGCAGAACACATATAATAACCTTGATTTCCAAACATGACAAGTGCTCTGTAACCATTACTTCATCATTAGGCCATTTACTTCATCAAGTAGCAATTTTTGTTAATAACTACCATAAAGAAGTATCTGACATAGATTAATTCCCCTGTAATTTAATTCCTTATGCTTAGAATAGGAAATACAGATAATTTTCTGCCTTTATATCTTCCATTTGCGCATCCATTTCTTATTCATCATGGTAGATAGGTAATTATAACATTATTTAATGTTTGATTGCTAGATCATAGTAATTTCTTTGACAAATTAACATAAGGTGTAATATTTTCGTAAATACAACACAAATCCAAACATTTATAAGTATGAGAATAATAGCTATTAGTAAAGGTCTTCTAGTCAAACTTATGTTGATCTTTGTACAAGGAAATTATTAACATAAACTGTTTGTTTTGTTACCTCAGGTAATAGAAAAGTCTGTCAAATTCTAACCCACATCATCATTTTAACTGCCACACTTGCATTGTTCGTTTTGATATGCTGAAGTCATGGAACACAGCAATAGACTCTGGCACTTAATTATTAGTTACAAGTAATTTGAGATTAGTTTAACAGATCTGTGTTTGCTCTGGACAGACGTAACAATCATGAACTCTACACGGACAACCTGATAATGACTCATAAACACTGGGCAAGAGATCAAAATAATAACAATTCTGATCTAACAAAACAGATATGCAATACTGGTTAGTGTCATCTGTCTTTTATCCATATCTGCCCCTTTTACTTTTTTCTTCTTTTTTTTTTTCCTGTAAAAAATCACTTGCTGATAGAAGCCTCAAGTCCAGAAGCAATATGCAAAGGAAGGGTTTGAGCAGGATATAAATGCTTTTCTGATCAACACGAAGATATTACTAGCAGCACTTCTGTTCACATGGCAGATACTATTAGCAAGATCAGCAACACAAACCCAGTGTTTTAGAAGCTTAGTCCTAGCCACAGGAGGTATAAAATTCTTGAAAATGCAGCACTGTGGACTATCTACAAGACAAGATAGTGACATAGAAAAAGAAAATACGACAAGAATGGCAGAGAAACAGAGGGGCCAACTTCATTCAGCTGTTACAGGAGAGACTGAGAAAACAGATGTGGTGAACTGTCCCCATTTCTGTGGCCCCAGGCATGTAATTTAATCCCTCCTCCTACTGCTCAGTTGGATAGTTCACCCAGAAGGGGCCCAGCAAATAGCGTGGGTCTGCAGAGCAGTTATCACAAATGGCCCTGATTTCACTTTATGATCCTAAAATGCGTCTAAATTGTGTTTCCAAATGAAGAGCCATATTGTATACATGCAAGCCCACAGCATGTTGCAGCTTTTCCTACCCGTATACCAAAAATAAACTTGAGATATGTTTTATAATTTGTAAAATTATCATAATGTTCACATAGCTGCTAGAAATAACAGCATATAACATTTTCTAATATTTGTTCTCTTCTGTTTCCAGTTTTTCACTCTAAATTCCTGTATATACTTCCTAGACCTTTACAAGCCCAAAAAATAAAAAGTTTTTACTGAAAAGCCAGAAAATGAGTGTTGTTAGTTTTTTGAAGCTGTTTATTAAAAATATCTCCTCTTCTTTATAAGCCTCTTGTTTGTCTGTAAAATTCAAAGTTTATTAGCAGAATACCAGAGTGGATTTATCTGGGATTATGACAATCTATTATTATCTTCCATGTAGCACACCAGGCAAATACTAGGTGAAAAGGATTTACATGAGTAGCTTCAGGCATCTGTAAAGTTGCTACTACTTTAAGAAACCGGAATCCAAAAATCATGAGATTTGCATAAAGAATACGAGGTTTAAGGAAAGCAATATCTTTTGGTGTTCTTTCATATTTTGTTACTTCTAGGAAGTGCTCAGGTAACATTTTCAATCTTCTCTGAAACTCTAAAGACTAGAAAGCTACACTCAAAGGCGTGAAATATGAGCTTTCACCTCTTAAAACATATCTGGGATTTGGATTTTAAGAAACACAGAAGTTGAGCACAGGACTTAGGACAAATCCCTGACAGTTTGCCAGGTTGTCTGTACTCAGCCTGGGTTTTTTTGTATAAGTCATCTGGCAGAGCAAACATGGCTGAAAGAGCTAAATAAAATAGTGAGAATGCTGAAGGCGTAAAGATGGAAACATGGGAATGTGGGGGGTGGGGTGTTTCTGAGTTAAGCACTTGCTAGAGAGGCTAATGGGAAGTAATGAGAAGGAAAGTGGGGGAGTGGAGCAAAAGTTGTGGAATGAGTGAACTGATTCTTGTTAAGTTTATAGCCAATTAATGTTTGCCATACTTGGGAATCAAAAGTTTAGCAAGGGTTTCTCTATATTAAAGGCAGTTCTTTGAACAATAGAGCCCTTTTTCTGCAATTCACAGCTGTCAGAGATCATTTCACTCCCTGTATAATTCAAAAAAGTGATGCCTTTAATTGGCAGCATAAACACTGTTGAGCTAGTGTGTACTGAGCTTGATTTAGATGCTCAGTATATGGCACAGTTTGCATCTGTCAGGTTTTGCAAAGAAAAGCTGCATAAATAATTCTTAACTCACATTTGAAAACTGGGGGGAAAAAAACAGGGTTCCAAAATGTCACATACACAGGCTTGAGACAGGAAAGCAGGAGTTAAAGGTGAAGCTCTATTTGGAAGACCCTTTCACAATAGCCACTTCTCAGGTGAAGTGCCTCTATACATAGCAGCACCACCAGAAGATGGAAGGAAACACTGACTGTGCATTTTCTGCCCCTTTTTACATTTATCTTACTCTTGATATTTTAAAATGGTTTAATTTACTTATTGGGTAGATGGTTTGCCTGTTTATCCAATAATACTGCTTCTCATAAAACATTTAACAGATAGAAGCACAGACTTCTGTGTTACTCCTCCCATGTTATTATGTATTTGTATTTTTTCAGTGTCTCAATTAAACCCAGAGGTGTATGTGGACCATCCACTCTGTGACGACTTTACAGCACAGGCATAAAAAACAGTTAGTAAAAGACCATGGAGTGGCTGAACACACTGCGTCTACAAATAGCCTCTACCCCATATGAGGTTCAGTTGATGTCCAGGTACAATCTGGAGATCTCCAAATTCCAAAACACCAAGATTGACATGAAGATCCTGAGGGAGAAAACCAAGATATACACAGACTCAGGATTGTTCATTAGAAAAGCTATATTTCAAATAAAAGGAAATGTTCAAAATTATCAGTGGCATGTAAGAAACAAATGCTTTTTGCTTATTCTTCCTTTCCTATTGCTGTGGGATCCTATTACAAGCACCTGTCCTTCCTCCAGTACAGATTAATATGGTAAAGCAAAAATCCATGGAACAGAGACAGTTCACCTCACAGGAAAAACTCATTCATTAATCCAACACACTGTAGCTGTTTATGTAAACTATAAGTATAATCTCTTAAAATCCAAATACACAATAATGACTCAACAACTTTCAACATTAAGGACACTTAACCCGCAGCTCTCGAGGAAGATGCATCGTCCTTCATGCGAGCGAAACCCCTGCTGGGATGGGTTGCAATGGTTTTACAACTTTCCCACAGTACAGAGTTCTTGCTGCCACAGATGACATGTTTCTGCTGGCTCCTCTGGAACTGAGAATTACCCCAGGCATGATGTTCTATTGCTGGCGAGAATGAAAGGCTACAGAGGGCTCTTCTTTTGGATAATTACCTTTTAATTGTAAATCCAATGTTGCGTTGTGAGGGTCCAGGGAGGAAGTCCGGAGACATCCAGGTGGCTGGAGTAACCCAGAAGAAAGAGCCTGAGCGGAAGCTCTGCAGGGGTCTTAAAGGGGAGTGGGACCATGGGACCACCCAATGGAAAGACACATGGTTCAAAGTGACCAGTGGAGGGGAGAGCTTCCCAGGGCATAGCCATATATGGGACCTAAGGTATGGATACAGGTAACACAAGGGAAATACGGGGTTTCACCACAGCTCAGGCGGGGAGTTCAGATATTGGAGGGAGAAGGTTCAGACGTCATTGCCTTGGCTTTCTTCCCACCAATCCTGAAGCTCAAAAGCAGCAGCTTCTGCCAAGTACGCTGCTACACATCATTAAACTTCATGTTTGTTCTTGAAATCGAGGTGCTTAGCTGATGAAATCACCTCAACCTCTTTTGCCTCACTTCTGCAAGGCATGATACTAAAGGATATATAAGCAAGTCAATATTAGCAGAACATCCTCATTTGCGGTGGGGCAGAACGGTAAAAAAGTGTAATAAAAATCTGATAAAAAATGAAAAGTGAGAAATCTGAGTCTCCTGAAACTGAAAAATTGAGTTTTGTCCATGGCAATGGATCAGAGTTGACTTTGTTATCACAAACTCACAGTTAGAGCTGAAACACTGTGTGGGGGGAGTTACTTTTTTTTTCTTTTTCCTTTTTCTTTTGTGGTTCAAGCTGTTATACTAACCTATTCACTTCCTCCCACCCCAGGAAGACACAGTTCAGTGATAGAAAGAGGTCATCAGTGAGCAGTAAAGGAGTGGTCTTCACAAACCAATGAAGTTTCAATAACCATCAAAGAGCTTTAAGAGACATAAAAAAATGAATGACTGGGGACTTTGTCTAAGGAAGGACAAGAATTGGGAAAGTTGTCTGATGCAGAAGAGCCACACAAAAGAAAGCATGGAGGTGTTTTTTAAACAGGTGGGCCTGTGAAACATGGGGACAGTTGGATGAAGGCAAAGGAGACTAAAATGTTTATTACAGAGAACTGAAAAATATGTTATGGTAAAGTATACTATGACAGGAGGCTGGAAAACAGATACACAGCTTTCATTGCTATACAAACATAAACTTGTTAGCAACATTGGAAGAGGGAGGGAAAAGTCAGCCAAATGATAGTTCATTTAGAAACTGGAAAGGGTAGGAAAGAGTAGGAAAACCCCTCTGTACAGGGGACAGTGTGGTTCAAAGCACTTCGTATTTCTTGTGCCTCATAATTCTCTTGTCTCTTGTACCTTGTGTTCACTTAAGCAGGACTCTGCATAACATGTACACTGTCCACCAAAGCACTGCTGTAACCCAATCTGCCTCAAAATGTAGGCTCTCTTGGCCTAGAAAACCCAATTCTCACCTTGAGAAATAGCCCAAATTATTTCAGGCTAAGAATTCCTTCTAAAACAGCACGAATTGAAGTCAAATACCAATTTGTTTAATGAAACAATATCTTTGGGGGGAAAAAAATATTGCTCAGAAATATCATCCAGGATAGACCTCCTTAATATGGGAAACTTGGAGTCCTATAAATACATATATATAAAACAATTTCAGTATTTCATTTGAATTATCAGTGTAAATTTGTTGGGATTTGGCTTTGCAATTTTAAGAACATTCTCAACTGAAACAGTGATCCAAATCTAACCTGACACAGGGAGGTGGGTTAGAAAACACTGCTCCTTTCTTTAGATTCACGCATTTTGTACTCATCTGTTGAGACTTCAATACGTATGTGATCTATATTGGCATGAAAGACCAGACAGCAAACTGTTGAAGTAAGCCTGGAAATATCAGTTGTGTGCAATTTTCCACACCTATTTAAAACAGAACCTGTATGGCAAGGGCAAAAGTAGTGAGGTATTAGCTGTTTACAGGAACACTCTTGACATTAGGCCATCAGGCTTTTTACAGGGAGTAGTCAGGAATGTGCGCTGTAACAAACCCCTTATGATTATGGAGCTCCTCTTTCAACAACAGCAAAAGAAAAAACCTTAAAGTGAAACATGCTGAAATTTCTGCAGGTCTGCATGCAGATTGAGTAATTTACTAGCTGGAGAAAATTGTACACTTTAAATCAATCGCTGTTTCTAGAGAGCTGGTCACCTAGATGAAATGTACCAAACACTGGAACCTTTGTCCACCTAGAAGTGTGGGGTACAGTTACCTGAACCAGCAGCTTATTAACAGAGGTAAGAGATGCACACTGGCCCAGTCTCCCCAAAGTGCTAAATACCTTCTGACAGATGTTCAGTAACATTTGCACATTTCAAAAGAGGTGTTCAACATCTCACAGGAGCAAGCAACAGGAATCCACTCTTGATCACCAGAAAGTAAAATTGAAAGTTCCTCTTGCTTTAAATAGGATCTGAAGTTGGTGTTAAAAATAAGGAAGTAATGGTGCTAACTTTTCCAAAGAAAGTCAGTTAATTTAGCCCTACAAATATGAACTAAAGCCAGGCTAGCTGCACCTGCATAGTCCTCACATGAAGGAATTCATAACAATTATGCTCTTGCAACCTCCCTGCACCTCTATCCTGATGTGAAGTATGGGGGAACTTTATTATGCCCTACAGACCCTGCTCTCAATTAAGCCAATGTCAGTTTGTAACAGTCCCATTGTTACCAATGATCTCAGTCCAGATTTGCAAGGGTAAGACTGTGAGCAGAGTGGGACCCATGCCTGAGGAATTTTTATGATCTTATTGTTTTGTACTTTCTAGTGTCAAGAGTGACAGAAAAAGATTCCTGGAATGATTGCACAGGTGGAGTTAAATAGCCATTAGCAGACTACAGGCATGGTTTGAAGTGATAACTTGTTCAAAGGAATGGTTTCAAAACAAATGACTGTCAAGGAAGTATTGTACCTTGTTTGAAAAAGAGGAATGTGATAGGCAAAAACTGCAGCCTTACTATGTATCTCATTATAGTAGGCATAAAGAGAATCTGCTATACCATCACAGCACACTTCTGCATCTACATAAATCCTTAATTTTGTAGCCCTAGTTCTCTTTTCCTAATTACTTACCAACAATAAAAATAAAATATTTAGCTACATTTTTAAACATTCTATCAAATAGATCAATTAACTCTCTGGTCCCTGTGTTAAAGACCACAGAAGAACTCTAACTGTTGTATGCTACTGAAACTCAAGCATATGATGAATATCACAGTGATGTCATGATGGATTGTTGCGATGCCTCTGGGGGTGGCTGACGGCCTGGCCCGGCCCCGTCGTGCCGGAGCTGCGGGGGCTGGGCCCTCTCCCCACCCCTCCACCCNCCGCCCAAAAGGGCAGCTCATTGGTTCCTGTGCCGGTGTGGACAGCAGAGTGGTTGGGCAGCGCCCCTGTCAGTCATTGTAATCCTCCGCAGCGATTGGCTCTCTTCCGACTGCCCTCCCCTCGCTTCCGTGCTTTAATAGACACCCCCCACAGCCATTTTTCGTCTTTACCGCACCCTCCATGCTCCAGTAATATAACCCTGCTGGAAATAAGTGGAAAAGAACCCTTCCTCGTCTCTTTACTTCCCTGCTTAAATTAAACCGCTGTGTGTGAACTAAGCCTAGACTCTGCAGGAGCTCTGATGCCAGCTCAACTCTGTTCAACAGAGACTGGGTGAAGCCAAGCTGCTTGCTGATTTTCTCTTAAATCTGATTGGGATCATTGAGGCTTTTTTAGTTACAACAGTGTCTGAAAGCCATGTTCACTACCTGTTACTTTGGAGCTTCCTTCCCTTCTTTTTCCTCAACACACAGTAAAAAATGAAGTACTTGTATGGTTGAAAAAGACAGAGACACATCTTACATCCATAACAAATGTCAGTATAAGTTTGATTACAGAATTGCGAAGGCACCATGCTGCCAGTTTTCACACCAGTGCCCTGAACTGTACCTTCAGAGAAGGCAGGTCATTCATTAATCCCAACTCTCAATCTCAGTTTGACCAAATGATAGTGATGCCACCAGAGATAACTCAGGGCCTTTTGAATTCTCAGGATATCTCAGGCTTTGCTCAAACTTTGCAGATTAGAACTTTATATGTTTTTGTCACTGGAAAAGATTGTTCTTGTTGCATTACTTTGCTTTTATAATGCATTCCTTGATCAGCAGTTTCTAAATGTAGCTTCATTTCACCTCTACTCTCTGGCTTCAGGAAGATCAGTCTGTTCTGTTGTCAGGAGTTGGGCATGATGAAAACATGAAGCTCCCAAAATCTTGTCCTTCTTTTACCTAACAAGTTTTAAAGGTACACATGCAGCTTGGCACAGGAAGTAGGCATGTAACTCTGGTAGAGATTTCACTGAGAAACAATGAAATCCCATGTAAGGACAAAGATAGAGTACACATTTCCTCATAAATCTAGTTTTAATCAAAGAATGGTTTAACCTTTCAGCAAAAAAGGATTGATTCTGTGTCCTTTCTTCTGGCACCTGGGCTGGGGAATTAAATGAGAAATTTACTATTTAAGCATATGAAATATTTTTTACAAAACTGTGATCTGTTATCTTATGGGTCAGAAATAGAATGTGGTTTCAGAGGATGATTCAGCACTCATCTCTCTCAATCACCATTGAACTGATATCCCAGCATGGTATTATTTCCGTGAAGAAGAATGGTACAACCGGGAGCTTTTCTCAAGCAACTATTTACAGTCTAGACTGCTCATTGCAGTTAAAATGCTACTAAAATACAATCACAAACTGCTCCCAGTAAATTTCATGCTTGATAAAAACCCAAAAAAATTATGTCTGTTAAATATTAAAAGGCTTGGGGGGGTTTATTTTGGTTTTTGGTTTGTTGGTTAGTTGGTTGGTTGGTTGGTTTGGTTTAACAGTGAAAAAAATAGAAAACACCTGGAATCTTAATAGCTATTCTTTACACAATATGAGGTCCATCAGAGGCATAGAGTTTCTGCCATGCTTTATAGAACTGAGGTATCCCACCTAGGGCAATTGGCTGTCTGAGGTGACATACTGGTGATAACAATAAATTTGGTGATGCAAGTGATTCAGTCTTAATACTCTCTCACCAAATCACAGGGAGCAGCTAAGAATAATCACCATGATCAGTCACTTGTATGGGGTAAGGTCTCAAGGAATTCAAGGGCCAGGATAAGTTTGGTATGGGAGGGAAAGATACAGTAGGGTGAAGTCCAGGCCTTGTAAAAGCTCCACTAGTGATATTCAGGAGCCTGACCAGGGCAGGAGAGTGAGGAAGCTCAGGTGTTTCTCCACTTCACCACTGGGGCCAGTGAAAGGAGGCAGATTTGGGTACCCCAGGATTAGTAATATTATTTATTTTTCTATGTACTGGGTAGAGATGGTTTTGCTGTCAGGATAAAAGAGGTTTTCTAGTTTTGAGTGACTGATATTTACTGAGAAATTGATGGATACGGTGTCATCTGCTAAAAGAAACCCTTTCTCTCTACAGTGTTGCAGTAAGTCAGGCGACAGCTCCTTTCTCATATCATTACAGTCCATATGTAGACATTCTTCTGAGTACACAGGGAAAAGCTGGAAACCCCACAACCGGGGGGAAGGATGCCTTCCCATGTGTAATGAGAAAGTGACCAAACATAACACCTTAACACTGCATGTCCTGTGGAAGCACAGAAAGAGGTTGTTTTCTCCACAGAAAGTTTAGCTTCTATTCCTTGTTGCCGAGAAATTTTTGGTCCAGATTTCCAAAAGGTTTTGCACCAGAAGTGTCTTCCTGAATTACTGTCTGTAACTGGTAGCCTCTCTGTGGCCAAGGTTTTGTGGCATAACTTAGGTAATACTTCATTCTTCTCTGTTTTTACCATTCATGTCCAGAAGATGCTGGAAAGCCTCTTTCCAGCAATATCAGATATCTCTTGAGTTTTTAATTATTGTCATTAGGGGGTTTAGCCATTCTTATTGAGCACCCTTTCTGACATCCAAATTTTAAGATTTATTCAGGGCTCCTTCAGTCCCATCACTACCCTCTTTGCAAGTTCTTGATTTCTGAATTTAATTTGCTTAAAAGGGTAAGTTAAAACACTTATTCTGTAATGAGTCATTTTACTTTCCATGCTGCTTTCTGAAATTCAGAAGTCAGTAAGGACAAGGAATCTGTAAATACAAGTAACACCAGTATGAGAGTGAGTCAGATATTCCCTTTGTTAAAATAATCTAATGATAACAATATGTTCGCTCCTTACCACAAGGCAGAAAAGTCCAAATTTATAATTAACTCCTTGTTGGCTATCTGCCTTCTTGCAGTGCATGCACTCCTTGGCTAAGGCACAAGAATCATATCTTTGCAGAAGAGCATGAGAATGTATTCTCAAGGACAAAAGGCTTCACAGGACACCATGTCATCCTTTCATCCAGAAAGTAACAGAATTTGAGCCAGCTTTTGATGTCATCAGGTTTGGCTTCATCCCTTTTACCACGCCTGAAGATGATCCAGATTCCTCTAGATTGCATTGGACAAAGGTTTTGGACACCAAACTTATATTTAATCTGGTATATATTAGACGCCAGTCCTTATGCAGTGCTAAAGGAAAACTGTGTCCAAGAAAACTTTCCTGTACAGTTCTTAGTAACAGACAATCCATAGAGGGAGGTCTGAGAGGGTTCCAGGACTTGTGTACAAAATATTTTTCTGTGATATCTCTCAAAGAAACACCTTTCCGCAGCAATATCTGTCTACTGTTAGGCACACTGACTGTACAATTCACCCTGTAGATGTATGTTCACCAGCACTTTCATCTTAGAACTATTATGAATCCTAGATTTTCTTTCCCTAGAAGAGTGAGGGACTGCTATCAACACAGTTAAGATGTCATATGTTCTGTTAGAAAGATCTGGACTAGCTGAAAGCCTTTCTAAGGTCTGCACTGCTTTGGGGTTCTTGTTACAACTGAAGTTTGGATCTTGCAGAGATAGATAAGATCGTATTCAGCTGAAATATATTTTCAGCAGAATTTCAATAAAATTGATAGAAATTTCCAAGACACAAAAGCTGTAAAGAAAATAATTTTTAAAAAGTTGTCAAACGGAAGCTTTCTCGGGTTTTGGACATTTCTAATTATTTCATTATAAAGTATTTCAAAGTTATCCATTTGCTCAAGGAAAATCCCGATTTGGGAAGCAGTTACAATTTGTGTATTTGAGTCTGATGAAATTCCAGTAATTTCAGTGGCATTATACTGATGTGCTCTACTTGAAATATCACCACAGGCTTCGGAGAGTTCACTGATAAAACTACATATTAAATAGAAATAAACCCAAACCATAACGTTTGATTTCTCCTATTGCCTCCTTAAAGTATAAATATGTTTGTACCTTGAAACTTGGCCAAAGCCATGATATAACTGCTCCAGCAGCCAACTTCACATCTGTACTTCTGCTGCATTCACAAGTTACAGCCCTACAATTTGGCTCCATCTTTCAATAACAGTGTTTCTCTGTGCTCAGGTTGCATGGTGAGCAGCAGTTGTGTAAAAACATCTGTGAAAGTCCTGATCCATTTGACTGCAACCCCAATGTATTTAAAAACATTTTCAGAATTATTTTTCTCTCTTTCATGCTGGTTTTACATTGATGCTGTTCTCTTCAATCCTGTCTAATTCCTTTGGGGTTGCATTAGTGTAAGTGATAAAAGAATAAGGCTTTACTTAGCTACATACCTTCACAAAGGACAATTTTAAGTTTTAGCATGTGTTCTTCTTTGTCTTTTTTCCTTTTAATCCTTACCGAAGCTCAAAACATCCGAGAAAGATGAACAGAGAAAGTTTGTGCAATGGGTGATCTTTCTACAGATAACTTAACAGCTAGACTGTGAGAGTCTTTTACTCCTTCCACCCTGCCAATAGGAATTGGCTCCGAGATACCGGAGATTAGCTGGGCCTTAATGACAAAGAAACACAAAACAAAATTAATTAAACGAAAACCAAAATCTTTATCCAGATCATGTTCGTGGTAATTTTCTGGTTTCTTCAATTTTATTACAAACAAGCCTTTTGAAAGTCCCTACTAAAGAGTCTGTGAAGTGAATCCAACCTGTTGCAGAGTTAATCACTTTGCAATATTTGCTACTTTATTATTAGCATCTCAAAAGCTATTTAAAAACTACCTGATTTCTTCATAGGTAAAAAAAAATATGTCAGAGACATGTTGCTGTTTTCCTCTTCCATTTTTTCGAGGATAACCCATGAGGTAGCAACTGAGGACTGCAACTAGTTATTGGTTATTTTGTAAATTATTGTATTATAGGTAATTTTGTAAAGATGCTGTATGTTAACATTTCCAATTATTGCTCAGTTAAGCAGGCCATCCCTTTAGTACTGCAGTGAGGCAGTGTTTCTGACTAACGCATAATTTAAATAACTAGAACATACTAAAACAATGCATCTGGAAATGCATCAGAACAGCTTCTGGGCTGCCTTATTACATTTGACAGAAGCCATTTGACAGAAAGAAGTCAGACCAATCCTAACACTTGCCACGGTAAGCAATGACAGCTCTGCATAGCCAAAGGACTTGAGCTCAAAACCCTTCTAGAAATATTATCTCAAATTAAAAAGAGAATTCACTTTAGATTTGCGATAAGTGCCTTGTTCTTCGTTGTTTCACATATGCTGCTGAGTTGTTCTCATGAAATTCTGGTGATGCCAACAATTTCTCTGTGGAAAATAGTAAATGCATGAGGATTCTGATACTTGAGCTGGTAAACACAACCGACTCCATCAATTTAAATATCATTGTCCAACAAGGAAATGGAGATATATTTTATGACATGATCTCTAACGCTGGCTCCGGGGGCCACTCGAGGCCACTCAGCGTTATTCTGGGAGTGACCCTGGTTTCCCGGGGGCTGCAGCTTGCAGTTTCACCAAACACAGGGCGTTGTCCGGCAGCTCGTTAGTGCTGGCTCCTCTGTGATACAGAGAGCCCAGGGCTGATGGTTCAGGAGTAGGCAAGGACAAAGACCCAAGAGAAGGGCCTTGGAGTGATTTCCAGCTCTTTTTTTCCCAGGAGAAGCAGCAGGGAAGGTAGGAGAGGGTCCGGGGTCCAGGAGAGGTAGCGCAGAGGTCCAGGAGAGCTGAAGGCTTCAGCTACCAAAGGCCAGGTTTTAGGGACAGAAGGGGATTTATGGGGATACAAGCAGGGGAAAGTAACCTATGGGGGTACAAGGATTAACATATAACCAATAGAGAGCCGAACTGTAATGAAATTTCCAGAACATAACCTTATGCAGAACATTAGGTAATGAAGCAACCAACCGAAATATGTAAACTAAGGTACAAGGGACGCTGGGGGTGAACCAAAAACTCACCCTGAGCAGGGAGAATGCCTCAGACTGTGGCAACCTCAGGCTGTGCCCACCAGTCTTGAGCCTGTGGGGCTGTGGCTTTTGCCACGTACGCCTCCACAGATCTCTTTCCAAAAAAAAAAAAAAATGCTGATGAACATAGCTTAGCTTTTAAACATTGAAGAATCACTAGCAGCAGTTTGTAAATCACAAGAAAACAAAGAATTATCCATAGGAGTTGTTAGACAAGTATTATGAAATAATAAATAATTTTAAAAACTGAAAATGAGTATAGATGGCCTAAGTGTTCATTAGTCTACTTAGTATTTGATGACTATTGTTTACAACATTCTTCCTAACAAAACTCTTCCTTCCCAATCATCACCCAGTTCAGAAAGGACTTAGAGGTGATATGCCATGTATAGTAACACACAGGATGATCCTGAAACAGCCTTTCTAGACTGAATATTATCTTTCCCACGCTCTTCACGGAGCCAGGCTTTCCACAGCACACATCTAGCACTCAGAGTTCTGGGAGAATTTGCACAGCCCCAAGGTCAGCCTGCACTCATACAAGTCATGATGCAAACACCCAGTTGGTATTAATACATCTAACTCCTTTTTGTCTGACAAAACCCAGCTTTGCTTGCATAATCCATTTTAGGGGTGATAATGGGAAGGGTTAACTGCCAAAGCTTCTTTGAAGCTTTACTAACATGGAGCAAAAAAGCCTTAGTGCCTGTCCCAGTTCCCAGCAGTACATACCTGTGCCATTGCACCAATGATCTTTTGAGGTCATGTTCTCACTGCAACCCATCTCAGGTAATGGGAAGAGTACCCATGGAGAGGCTAGGGTGTGAGCAGGGTCACTGGTAAAACCCCAATACATAAGTTCAACGAGGTTAAACTTCCACCCCAGCAAAAGTGGAAACTGTGTGTTGGCTGGATCAACAGTTCCCTGAAGGTGCGGCTCATGGTCTCTTCCAATGGCACTGTCCCACTGAGGCTCTGTTTTGATATTTGAAGGACAGAGATCTTCAACCTGAGCAGGGCCAAGAGTCTGGCTTGAAACTGAGGCCATCAAATCTGGCAAGCAATGTTGTGACCAACCTTCAGAACTCAGGGAACAGCTACTCTGGAGCTGAGAGCCAAAATTTTCTTTACAGATGCTGCAGCAGAGAAGACCCTAAACTTACTGCTGTTTTTCTGGGCCTTTTCTGTTAGGCAAGGACTGCCAGAAACAAAACCGTGTAAAAATACTGTCTGGACCATCTTGGTGCATACCTCAAACCATTACAGCTTTGCTGTTAGAGTTGAGAAATGCTACCTTGCAATGGTATGAAAGCATTGGCAGCCATCAGCAGGAAGAGGACCAGCATGAGAGCCTAGTGTCTCACAGGGACAGCCTGGTATCACTGCTTTCAGGTGCCACCCAGCCTCTCTGAGCTGAATTCCAGAAAATCACAGGCAGCCTTGAAGAAGGCAGCATTTCATTTCACAAGCTCATTTAAGATTTTTCTCCCCCACACCTGCTAATGGGTCTCCCAACCATCAAGGAAGATTGCAAGTTAATTGTGAGTGTAAGAAAGTACTATAATTACATGCAAAGATCCAAACACTCAAGGGATAAAAAACGCTGTTCATTCCAGGAACATTTTAGCAACTGTTGACTGGTAGAAAGTAAACAGATTTCAAAAAGTATCAGCCTGCCATACCACTGCATGCCATTTCAAGATGAACAGTGTTTCTAAATATATTTCCTGTGAGTGAAAGAGGAAAACAAATCTAATTTTAAAGAAATAAAACCAAACCAGATGTGCACAAGGGTATGCTTTAAGCTTCTTCTTCTTTTTTTTTTTTTTTCCTTAATAAAGGTTTTTCTTACTTTAGAGGTACCAAGTCAATAAATGTAACCTGAGAGCTGGTATGGCATTTGTTACCACCCTATTTAGCACCCCTGTTTAGTTATCCTTTAAAGCTGTACCCATTTGCCAGTTTCTCAGAACACATAAATGAGTGTGGGAATGCAGCAAATGCTTGAAACTGATAAAGGCATTTTAGGCTTATCAAAACCACTTGTGCTTTCATGCTCACGAAAGGTGTGATGTCGAGCTTTGGCATATTATGAAAAATACCTGGCAGTACATGTAACTCATTAGACTATTGCCAAGAAACATATGTTAAATGATCTTTGCGTTGAAGGCCCTCTGTCAGTTCAGTTCACTGCTGGTAAACACTGCTGGAGTGTTTTTACATGCAACTAAAACTCCTGATTGACATATATTCTGTTTGTTAATGGTCAACGTCATTTTACATGCTAATCTATTGTATCCAGTATAGAGATATGAGTGACTCTAAGTCAGAAAGTATTATTGCTGGTGCCTGACTGAAACACAAAGACTTCTTTTAAACAGGAAAAGCTTTAGGTAAGTGTGAATGTTTGCTCAAATTCCTTTTTTTTCACAGGTGTGAACAAGCATGCCAGTTCTTGAAGGTTGTCTTTTTCCTTGCTACTCCGTTCCTTCAGACCGGAACTTTGGGGGTAGGGTACTGTGATGCTGAAGGTTCTCATCCCAGTGGAGATTTTAGTTGACTTTCAAATGCCAAAAACTGGTCAAATGAAACCACATAACACATGGAGGGAATTTCCAGACAATAACATGGAAAAAGGTATGTCAAGAAATGAAAGGAAGTAAAAAGAAAGCAAATGCAGAGCAATTCCCTTTATGACCCGCTCATAAGAGCTATACAATAGTTTGCTGTGATTTTGCCTTCCTTCCCACAAGACAGGTCATGTGCACTGAGACACACATGTCTCAATGCAGATATGTGCACAAACGCACACACACACACCCCCCTCCCTCACTGTTACGATGACCATATACCCAGCCAGTATAAATGACTGTTGGTACTAAAAAGCCAGCTAGTGAATTGTAATTTTGCACACACTTGTATAAATACCTGCAAATTTTAGCAACGCATGTTTTTGAAGTTTTGACTCACTTTACACGTTAATTTACATTTAGGTTAGGAATCAGTCTGTGAGAGTGGAATATGAAAAATTCTTTTTAAAATACTATTGCCTCTACTCATAAATAGCAGACAAAGAATATTTCAGATGGTGTTAGATTGGTGTTTTGATAAATGTTATACTGGAAAGAAAGACATGGAATTTTTCCATGATAGCACTGAAGCAGCCTGAGATGGGAATGCCAGAATAATGAACTCTGTTAGCACAAGTCTGTAATTTCTTTAAAGTGAGGAAAGTACTCCCTAATAAAACACATGGCAACCATAAAGCTGCTGAAACCACAGTAATTAGACAAAAGGTCAAGCATCCATTAGAAGCTGCCACAGAAGAAAGCCTTAGGACCAGCAGCTGAGTGTCAGAGCAGACCTAGAGAGCCTTGCAGATGACACAGGACATCTGATAAGAATCAGGCTTTACAAATTCTAATCCCATATCTCATGATGGGTAACACAACCTTGTTATCGATTAATGTTTCCCAGGGCTTGACTCATGTCAGCTGGCAATGGATCAATAGCTTTCTAACTTTTAATGAGGCAGCCAAACTCCTCATTGCCATTTGCACATACAGCCACTAGAAACAAGTTCCTGTTCCTGTGCTCTTGTATTATTCTTTTTGACGGGTATGTTACCAAGTCCTGACCTCCACTGTGTCTTCAATTAGAAATGTCAGGATACAATTCTTTGCTGTTAGACAGGCAGCATACTGCAGTTATTTAATGATCATTTTGCCCTGCCCAAGCTTTTCTCTCTAGCATACAAGTGCCCATACTGAGCTAGAAGCTCATTTCTATTTTCCCACCCCTTTCCTCTCCTCCTCCCTGCCACCAGATTGTACCTTTCAAAATGAGGAAACAAGCTGGTATTCCTGCACAAACAAACAAATAAATCTTAACACCACAGATCAAACAAACAAATAAATCTTAACAACTACAGATGCTGGGAGGTACTGGATTTACTTCACCTGTCTAGCAAGTAAACCTAAGAGCAAGAAGAGAAACTACAATACCTTTCTTACAAGGAAAACTATACAAAGTGCTAACAAAGAGTTAAGCAAATTTGCATTACTGTACTCATGTGCAAGCCTAGTATGACTGCAGGCTGCCCCCAACTTGTGCTTGGGTGGTCCTCTACAAATTCGTATGCAGCAATCTATCAGTGGTATCTAGCAGTGATTTATGCAGCTGTCAAGTTGCCTTCATCAGTACAAGTGAATTGTGGGCACCATCAACTAATGTGGACTCCTTCATACTGTCTAAAGTAAATGAGGGCCAAATTAAAGAAAAGCAGCCCAAGGTACCACCCACTCATCTTCTCAGTTCTTTAATGACAAGTTCCCTCTACAGAAAAAACATACAGCTGCTCATATGAGACCACACTTACAGAGACTCCACTGTCTAATCACAGACAGCCTGTGAAAGTCAGCTTTCAGGGGCTTGGTTGGAGCAAGGAGAACAGGAAAAATTGGCAGGGTTCCACCAAAAACTAAAACAGTATTGATGGCAAATAAAATTGACACAGAATCAAATCAGTTAGTTTTCATAATAAATAATGATGCATTATTTTGTCAGGGAATAATATGAACCATCCAATGATGACATAATGCATCCAAGTAGCATGTGCCTTTGTTTTAAATAGGAAGCAGTGCAGTAGTATATCTTGATCCAGCTACAAATGCTAGTCCTAGCTGGTGTCTGATCTGGGCCAACAACCTCAGTTCTGTTACTCTGGTTGCACAAACACACTGGTGTTTTGCAGAGGGGCACAACAGCATCCCTGAGTGATGTGTGAGTGACATGCCAGCCTTCACAGTTATTTTTCACTAGTTTATATGAAAATGGAGTGTGAAATATTTCTTGATTAAAATACTATCAATTAGCAACTGGATCAGAAAAGCAGGCATACACACATGTACACCCTCACAACTTTTTGGAAACTTTTGTATTTCCCTCCAATCTGAGAAGTTGTTCCTGGCAAGACCGGAAACTTGACCAACCAAGGCATAATTAATCATGACAGATTTTGATGTAACAGAAAATAGATTTTTCTGCATGAAATTACAGCCTCTCTTCATGATTATACATTAACTTTTCAAGAGTTACTTGCACTTTATTGGGTCAGCAGAATAGAAGGAACTTGTGAAAATAGGGTCCACCTATTCAGCTTACAGAGAACATGTTTAATATTGCACTTTTCAAAATGGCAGAAAGAAGGAATCACTTGTCAACATTAACTTAGTCTAGACAATCTGGCTGAAGACTAACATGTGCTTGCATAAAAGAAGTGTATTAATCCCCAGTGGTTCCAGCCGGTAACATCTCCCAAACCACAACCCCTTTAGAAGATGCCATTCATCTAGAAGTCAAACAGATGCTGAGTTGATCTTGTCCTTAATATTTTTAACAATTTGCTCCAAAGTCTAGACAAGCGTTGATATGTCATGGTGCTTTTTATCATCCCTCCCGAGGCCATTGCCAGAGCAAGGACCAGCACAGGACACTGAAATCAAGGAACTGGTGCTTCAACCAAAGTCCTGTGCTAGATAGATGGAGACAGTTGACTTTGCGTTCATTTTGCTAGCACTGAACTATCTGTGCTCTTAAAGGCAGGAAGAAGACAGGAATTAAGAATATATTTGTTGTCTTAATAGTCATGCCATGATTGCAAGAATTTTGTGTCAACCACATTCAGACTCTGAGAACTTTTGCTGCCAAGTACAAATGTACTTAAAAATCTGTACTCTGTGCTAATACCATGCTCTTTGGGACATTTTCTTTATCTCTCTACTAAACATGGTGTGAACAGCTGTGTGTGCAGGGGCAGCAATAGTTATTGTGGCCAACTTTCTCTTTTGTGATTCCTCTCTTTTTTCATTATTGTTTAGTCCTGAATTAGTGAGCTTTGTCTTAGCCTGAAAATTACAAGTATTTCTCTTCTCTCCCTGACAGACCTTGGATGTAGTGGCACAAAAGAAATCTCCAAGCCATCCTAATTTTAGAAGGCAATCATTTGCTGGACAGTTCCCCAGTGACCTTTCACAGAAAGCAAAAAGGAGCAGTTGCTGCTGTTTTGAAGCAGAGAGAAGCACTGAAGGTCCTGTCTTTATGCATTTACTGTGCTGCTAGAGAGGGTGGAGGAGTGAGTCATGTGCAAACACCATTGGCCAAAGTACCCCGGTTACCTTGTCTTCACACTGAGAGTACGGGAAAGCTAAGCAACGGCAAAGGGCAGTTTTTGCCAATGAATTTAAACATAAAAAAAATTCTTCCAGACTCTTTATTTATTATCATATGTGTTAACTCTGACACATGAACTGAAGGTAACACGAATTGTCCTATGACCGTGAAGATGCTCTCAGGATTGGTTAGATGTTTATAGTTTCTATGCCAGAATAAAAAAGGGGATATCTGTGAGCTAGGTCTTGCAGAGCAGTAAGAACTGTTTCCAGACTGCAATTAAATACTTAGGAGCATAACCCTTTGACTAAGTGGTGCTGCCTGTTAGTAGGAAAGACTATGGCTTGTATTCAAGATGGGTTCTTATTAAAATGGGTTTCTCTTACTTGCATCCAGAAATCCAGAAAAACTGAGACCCCGCTCAGAGTGTCTCTTACAGGCAGAATACTAAAACACAGCGGTAACACAGTTACATGAACAACAAATTAAAACAGTAAAACATCCTTTCCCTTTGGCAAAAGTTGATTAATTTCATTTTTGATGCACCAGAGTAATTAGAGAGTAACCAAATGTTTTTCTACCACAGCATTTTCACATTCTCCAACCATTAGCGTATTTGTAAATGCTTAGTAAATCAAACTTCAAGAAGAGGAATTTTACTGAAATCAGTCTGCCTTGTGCCTAAGCATTGCAGAAGTCAACACAGAAACAACAGTGCCCACAGGACCCTCCTGTAGCTGAGGGATGTATTCTGGGCAGCGCTTTTCCTCTGATAGTAATTCCAGCCATTGGAGACAAAAAGAAAATCTCATTAACACCAAAAGTCTTACTGCTGTCTCCTGGGACATCCATAAAGGTCCTTTGCTGCAAGAGATGAATGAATATAGATTATATGGCTCCCACAGAGCCACATGCATGTGATGAGTTGTAAAATTTTAGGATTCACTATTCATACCTATCACATCTGCAATACAGCACATATTTAAGAATACACCCAACAATACTTTTGTGTTGATTTTGCTGGGTGTTGCGCTGACCGCAAGCCGCCCGGTGGCCTGGCAGGCACCAAGTTCTGATGCCCCGGGAGCGTGGCAATCAGAGTCCTGTCAGCAGCTGTCGGTGCTGCCTGCAAGTAGCTCAGTTGGAAGGCTGGCTGCTGCAAGGTGTTGCTAGGCAACAGGCGAGGGTAAAGGAAGAAAAAGGGACTCTTTCCTTGTCTGTAATCCCGACTTTATTCCAGCCCCGAGGGGCAGAGTTCCAGTCGAAAGGGGGGAACAAAGGAGAAGAGCCGTGGGGAGCAGCTACAGCCCCCTTTTGAAATGGGGGTGGAGAAGGGGAGGAACAAAGGGATAAACCAGTAAGGGAATGACGAGGGGTGACAGGGAGCAAATCACAGAGCGTTAGGGGAGGAACATAATTGAATCAACCAATGGGGAACCGAACTGAACAGAACTTTCCAGAGCTCAATACATAAGCAGTAAAACACATGAATGAATAACATGAATAAACATAGCAGTCTAAACCAATAGCATTATGGGAACAGCGAGGTTTCTAGAAGGAGAGCAGGAGATGCTGGTAGATGGACACCCAGTGGGGAGTAGCCTTAAACCTTGGCCTTGCCCTCAGATCCACCCTCAGGGTCAGCGTCCTGGGCAGGAAAATCCACCAACTGGATGTCAGTCAGCCCCAAGGCGGGCTGGGTCACCGCAATATCTGGGCAGATTTTTTTCTGGTAGTGGGGGAGGGTGACAAAGATGGCTTCTATGAGAAGCTGCTGGAAGCTTCCACTGCAGCCAGCAGAGCCAATCCCTGATGGCTCTGAAGATGGACGTGCTGCTGGCCATTGCTGGGCCAATTAGAGATGGAGGTAACACCTCTGTGATAATATATTAATAGGAAATCAAAACAAAGCTGGTTGCCCAGTTTTAATTCCAGTTAGACAAAGAGGAGAAGTGAGAACATGTGAGAGAAACAACAATGGAGACACCAAGGTCAGTGAAAAGAAGAAGGGGGAGGAAGTGCTCCCGGTGCCAGAGCCAGAACATCCCTGCAGCCTGTGGTGAGTAACACTGTAAAGCAGCGTCCCCCTGCAACCCTGGAGGATCACGGGGATGCAGAGATCCACACGCAGCCCGTGGGGAAGGTGTCCATATCAGAGCAGGAGGGGTGGATGCCCAGAGGGGGCTGTGGTCCGGTGGGAGTCATAATGGATAAAGAGGCCTTGCTCCTGACTTGGGCCAGCCCGTCCATGGAAGGACTGCACCTCGTGGCAGAGGACTCACAGCAGCAGGGCGGGCTGTTTGCTGGTGGAAGGAATTCACATTGCTGCAGTTTGGGAGTACTGCCGCTCATGAGGTTTGGACCCACACTGGAGTAGTTCATGGAGAACTATCCCCCTCTGGCAAGGGAGTGCCACAGTGCTTGCAGGGAACTGATTCTGCTCCCTGAGCAGTGGAAGAAAAATCTGTGTGATGAACTGATTAAAAAAAACCCTGCTCCTCTCTCGCTGCACCATTGGTGGGAAGTCAGGAGGGGCTGGGGGAAAAAAGAGTGTTTAAGGGCTCATTTTACTTCTGATTATCCTCGTCTGATTTTGTTAGCAATAAATCCACTTAATATCCTCAAGCTGAGCCTGTTTTGCCCTTGATGGTAATTAGTTAGTGTTTCTCTCCCAGTCCTTATCTCAACATCCGTGAGCTCTTCATTAAAATTTTCTCTCCTGTGCCCAGCTGCGAAGCAGGGGAAGGTGAGCGAGTGGTTGTTTGTAGGTGCCTGGCGTTTAGCCAGCTTAAAACCACAACAATGTTACACATCATGAAAGATGAAGTCATGTATTAACTTCATTTTATATTCCTTGAAGAGCTATGTTACTAGTCATTTATTCAGGTGTTCGTTATTCTCCACTGAAACAGAAACGTTAGCCTGCTTTAGATGTCATGAGTGCTGTAAATTGCAATTTGGTAAATTTTAAGCACGTTCATAACCATCTTGCCAGGTACGAATTTTGAAAAACATAGATTCAAATTTTAATGAAAATGAAAATCTCCTTGTGAATGAAGACACGTGTAAAATGTGTGCATCTGCACATGTATGAAGAGGACTCTGAGAGTTCAGGAACATGTTTGCATTGCACAGTCTGCTGTTTGCTGTTGCTGGTGGAAGGAATTCACATTGCTGCAGTTTGGGAGTACTGCCGCTCATGAGGTTTGGACCCACACTGGAGTAGTTCATGGAGAACTATCCCCCTCTGGCAAGGGAGTGCCACAGTGCTTGCAGGGAACTGATTCTGCTCCCTGAGCAGTGGAAGAAAAATCTGTGTGATGAACTGATTAAAAAAAACCCTGCTCCTCTCTCGCTGCACCATTGGTGGGAAGTCAGGAGGGGCTGGGGGAAAAAAGAGTGTTTAAGGGCTCATTTTACTTCTGATTATCCTCGTCTGATTTTGTTAGCAATAAATCCACTTAATATCCTCAAGCTGAGCCTGTTTTGCCCTTGATGGTAATTAGTTAGTGTTTCTCTCCCAGTCCTTATCTCAACATCCGTGAGCTCTTCATTAAAATTTTCTCTCCTGTGCCCAGCTGCGAAGCAGGGGAAGGTGAGCGAGTGGTTGTTTGTAGGTGCCTGGCGTTTAGCCAGCTTAAAACCACAACAATGTTACACATCATGAAAGATGAAGTCATGTATTAACTTCATTTTATATTCCTTGAAGAGCTATGTTACTAGTCATTTATTCAGGTGTTCGTTATTCTCCATTGAAACAGAAACGTTAGCCTGCTTTAGATGTCATGAGTGCTGTAAATTGCAATTTGGTAAATTTTAAGCACGTTCATAACCATCTTGCCAGGTACGAATTTTGAAAAACATAGATTCAAATTTTAATGAAAATGAAAATCTCCTTGTGAATGAAGACACGTGTAAAATGTGTGCATCTGCACATGTATGAAGAGGACTCTGAGAGTTCAGGAACATGTTTGCATCGCACAGTCTGCTGTTTGCTGTTGCTGGTGGAAGGAATTCACATTGCTGCAGTTTGGGAGTACTGCCGCTCATGAGGTTTGGACCCACACTGGAGTAGTTCATGGAGAACTATCCCCCTCTGGCAAGGGAGTGCCACAGTGCTTGCAGGGAACTGATTCTGCTCCCTGAGCAGTGGAAGAAAAATCTGTGTGATGAACTGATTAAAAAAAACCCTGCTCCTCTCTCGCTGCACCATTGGTGGGAAGATCAACATAGAGGTCCCTGTAGTACCACCAACGGCAATACATCCCAGATCCAGGAAGAGCATAGCTGTGCCGGTATGGAGCCATTCCTGGGTTACCTAGCTTTGTTATGATGTAAGACTATTCAGTGTGAATGTCCAACTGTGTTAATATAGCAGTACTGCCTGCCAAAAAGTACAAAATTCAAACTCATTTGGAAGAGATTCACAGATCTGTACTGTGACTGCACAAGATGGTGTGATGGCTTGGGTCAAGTGAATGATATTCACAGCAATGTGAATGAGCATTTCCTAACCAAGGGTGTCCATGTTACAGCACAGAAAGAAAAGAATATTTACTAGAGAAAGAGTGAAAACCTGGGACCCCTTGAAATCTCATCTGGAGTGTTAAATGACACTGATGGTGCTATGGCAGATATGATCAGGGATAACGTAGTCACAAGAAGCAGATGACCTTAAGCAGGTGCTACACTGCAAGGACCTTAAACAGATGGAGATCCCCAAAAGAAAAGGATTTTCCAAGAGTTGTGCTAAATACAGGAAAATTATTTAGGGCACAGTAGGAAAAGCCTTACTCTTAAGAAAATACTTTGGTGGCAATAGCAGATATAATGGTTGAAATCTAACTCACCATGTTGAAAAGATCAAACTCAGAAGCAGCCAAAGGAAAGGAGGAAGTTAGAGAGCCAAATTCAGCATGGAGTATATTTTCAGGGAACAGAGAAGGATGCCTAATGAAAGAAGTAAGGCCAGAAAAGTTTGTCAAAGTTTCCATACCAAACAATTTGTTCAGCCAGCAGAACTGTAAATCAGAGACTATTTTATTTTTGGCAGAGATAGAAATGAAACTTTCTAGACAGGAAAACATATTTCATTGTGTGCTGTGTAACCTTCCATTCATAGACATGTTATAGCCTAAAAATGTGTCTAGAATGTTCTGTAAATCAGTATAATTTTACCCACAATCTCCTAACAGCTCTGTGGGTACCTCAACTTTCACAGCTTCTCTTCCTTATGTTTGTTTACCACAACATCATATTCAAATGAGATGAGAAGCTCTGGCAGCTTTCCAGTGAATTAGGTCCATAAAAATATATTTTGCACTACTTAAAAATGGTTTGCACTGTCTTACTACAAGCAGACACACAGATAGATGATTTAATCTGTTAAAGGGGCAGAATAAACTTGGACTTGTAAATTTACATCTCAATACAGAACACTCTTCTAAGAACTAATTGTACCTCAAAAGGCAAATAAAATGAAAAGAGGTTCCTATGAAACTGTTTTATGAGTGGATTCCAAAGCAGCAGCAGGATGAGAATACCAAAAATAGTAGGACTCCAAGTACTCATTAAGCAGCATTTTAATTCTTCAATACATTTATTATTTCCACGACATCACACTCTCATGAAAAAAAAGACAACTCTTAATTTAAAACGTTTTTCTTATTGGAGCTGCTACAGTATCTCTCATGCATGTAAATATATGCAATTCTTTTTCTCCATCAACCCTACTGACTAGACATGCTGTCTCATTTTGACAAACAAATCAGATTTGGGTTCAATTTCACCTTTCTTCCTATAGTCACAATGTTACCCTGACCGCAACTGACAAGGACTTAGTCCTGGACTTCACACACTAAATACAAGGTAGATACAGCCAGCTTCTGCTTCAGACTCCTTTTTAACCCAACACACGCACTTTCAGGCAATTGCAACACAACTCTTGACCTCAGATGTGGTGCCTAGCCCGAGCTCGATCCCCTAGCAAGCCTGTGCTGCTTCCTCATCCCATGGCATAGTGTGTCAGACGCAGTCTCAACCCCATCTTCCTAGGCCAAAAGTCTTATGATCTAGCAAATAGGAAACTTGAAAGGCAGATGCTTATGGGAATGGATTTTCATTTCTGTTTCAGCTCCTCACTGCTCATATCAAAACACTTCTTTCACCTTTCTCCCCACAAAGCAGACACCGCGTGCCTCAGAGGCTTCTATGATGCCCTTCAGCTCTCTCACAAAGCTCCAGTGGCACAGAACCATTTAATGCCAGAGACATCCCAGCAGTAGATTAAAGTACTACTTGAAGGTAAGTTATATTGCTGCAACCTACCTTGAGCAATTAACTTTTCATCGAGACTTGCTTCTCTGTTACTTTACTTTCTCAAGAGTGCAACTACTTCTTCAGATCTGGCAGATAGCAAGGTGCCTGAAAAGATACTGTCAATATTGGTCCAAAAACCCAACCCAAATGTAAAACCAACATGAATGCCTTTCAATAAGATAGTTTGTTCCTGTTGGAAACCATTTAGGCAGTGAAAGAACATGTCTGTTAGTACAACTGCAATGTCTGCAATTCTGAGGTATTTAAAGGGAACTTTGCCTTGGCACATGTGGATGTCTTGCCATGCTGGAGAAGACCTGTCAGGAGACTTAGGACATAGAGCAGAGTGAAGAAATGGGTGAAGAAATGCATTTTGTTAAATCTGGAGCAGCTCAGAGCAGTGCTGACTGATCCAAAAAGTCACCAATACCCTTCAATTCAAGAAGATTATTTTAGCCCTTCTACTGGTTCAGAATACCTGCAACAGTTCTCTTGTCCAAAATACAACCAAGACTAACCTTCAACCTGCTAGGAGCTATTGCAATACAAATTTATTTTACATTGGATGTACTTATTCTTCTAGAGTGTATCCTCTCCACTTCCAAGCAGGAACTATGTGATCAGCCTGAACAGTTGCAAGGACTGATTCACACAGCCGCTAGCAGGCTGTCCTTGGCCTCTTGTAATGATTGAAAGAAGAAATTGTCTAAAAAATTGAACTTTCCATTTCTTCTCAGTTCTTAGACATGAAAACAGAAGTTAAAACACCCCAGACAGGAAAACCTAAAGATTCATTGTGCAACAACACCTGACTGTCACTTAGGTTACACAAGGTAGGAGAAAGAATCATATTTACAGTTTCTGGATGGTAAAGGGCTGGTTTTAATACTGACAGTTTACCCCATTTGTCTTTTTAAAATCACTTTCATTATCAAAAGCTTGAGACAGAAACTTTCTACTAAATTTCTAGAGTGTGTAACCATAGAACTGGTGAGTGACAGCAAAACCTTGCAAAACTTGAGACCTGTTGTGAAGTGGGAATCACTTTTCCAGCCAGGTCTCCAGCTCTGTGGTGGGGTGGTGAGATGCTCCTCTAATGTCTGGGGCTGAGTGCTGAGCTCATCACTTCTGGGTGAATCTCACTCCTCTGTGGGTAGGAGGTAAAAAGCTCCAGGACAAAGAGGCAAACTTGGAATCTGGTGGCTAAAGACCCTTGTTTTGCTTTTGTGAGATGGAGGGGAGAACACTCACCAGCTGTTGTTAAAGCCTGATGATCAGTCTTGATGTTCTGTGAAATTTGGAAAGAGGCAAGAATCAAAAAGATATATTAAACCCCAAAATTCATTTGACTTATTCAAAGCTTTTCAAATTCTGGTGCTATTTTTTGCCATGTGGAAATGGTGCAGTACTGGATCAGCAAAGTCTGCTTCTCTAGGATGCTATGGATAAGATGGAGATTGTTTTTGTGTGAACAAAACAGTATTTACTACTAACAGTTCAAAATCAAGATGTTTTTTATCCCACTGTGGAGCCTTCTTTTCCCCAGGCTGAACAATCCCTACTCTCTCAGCCTCTCCTTGTATCAGAAGTACTCCTGTTCCTCAGCCATCTCCATTGCCCTTTACTGGACTTGCTCCAGTAGCTCCATGTCTCTCCTGTACTGCAGAGCCCAGAACTGGGCCCAGAACTCCAGATGAGGCCTCATCAGAGCTGAGTAGAGGGGAAGGACGTCCTCCCTCAAGCTGCTGTGAATGTTCCACCCAGGAAGCTGTTGTTTGTTAGAAGGGTGCATTGCTGGCTCATGATCAGTTTGGTGTCTATTCCCAAGTCCTTCTCTTCAGAATTGCTTTTCAGGTGGTAGGCTTCCAGTGTGTGTCTGGATTTGTTCCTCCCCAGGGAAAGTACTTTGCATTTCCCTTTACTGAACTTCATGAGATTCTTTTGAGACCATTTCTCTAGCCTGTCCAGGTCCCTCTGAATGGCAGCATTGCCATCTGGTTTGTCAATCACTTCTCCATACTGTGTGTGTCTACAAACTGGGTGAAGGTGCAATCTGTACAAATTATACGGAGGTTTTAATGAGCATTGGTTCCGGCCTGACATACAGCACTAGGAACTGGCCTACAACTGAACTTCATGTTACCAACCAAAACCTTCTGAGCTCAGAAGTTCAGTCAGATTTCAATCCACCTTAGCATTCACTAATCTAAAACATATTTAATCAACTAGCCTATTAGAATTAGTCCATTAGAGTGCTATTGGAGAAAACATCCAAAGCTTCTTTGACATCAAGATAAACAATATTCACTAGTCTTCCCTTGTCCACTGAGCCAGTCATTTCATCGCAGGAGGCTACCTAGTTGGTCAGGAATGACTTCCCCTTCCTTAGTCTATGCTGACTACTCCCAGTCACCTTTTGTCCTTAAATGGTTAGCAGTAAGATATCTGACTATAACTGAAAGTTAACCAGAAACCTGACAAATCAATAAATTGTGTCAAAGAACTCTTTCATGTGCTTCATGATTGTTACTACATGGTATGTCAAGCAAATATAATAGAGCAAGTTCAATTCATTTTTTACAGCTGAGCATGCATTTTATTCTTGCCTCCATTCTCTGTGCTTCTCGTGGTCTTCCTCTTCTGCCTCAATACACTTTAGACTGTTTTCTAATTGCTCAGCTTCAGCTAGAAGACTGAAGGTGTTTCTATAGTATTTCAGCCTGCAGTGGGGTAAGAAAAGAAATGTGTCCTTACTAATGCGTCTTCAAAACCCTCAGGAAGAAAATGGAATTCGGTTCAAAGCCTTTCAACTCTTGTGAAAGTGATCCAGACAGGCTATTGTATAGAAGGCAATGACTACCATCCTTTATCTCCCAATTTAACACTGATACACAACGATTTTAATGTGAAATATTTTCTGCCACTCTCATTGTTCCAAGCTCCATAGTGTAAGGACAGTATTTTCTGCAAAGGCTTAATAAAATTTCATGTGCCTTTAGTTTCACGGTGTATTGATGGCCTTTGCTGTTTAGACTACAAATTATCTATCTCTATCATATCTAAAGTGTCCATGAACTTTCACCAATACATGCTGTTAGGAACCATGGACATTACCACAGCATCAAGGGCAAAGGATTTCTAAGCATCTGTAAGTGTACTGTAGATGGAGGAGGTTTCAGGGTCTCAGCATTGGAATGAGCACCTTAGTTCTAATCTAGGCACCAGAATCCCTTTGGATATATTGCCACAAGTTTGGAGACACATGGGATGTAAATATGAAGTTGAACAGGCTGTGCTTCTGCTTTTCATTAACCAAAAGGCTTTTTTTCTGCACATGGGTAATTCAGAGTCCGAATGAGTCTTTTAAAAACTACAGTCACAACATGCATAGCCTTGTTCTTGAACCAAAAGATAATCCGTGCCACTAGAGGTCCTTCCACATGTTTCAAAGTAACTGGCCCTGCTGCTAAATACAATACTGGTCATGTCTTTTGTGCAAGAAAGTCATCCTCCTAGTGCTGCTTGTTCTCTAACTGTAACAAGGACAAGTGAATGCTCTGTTTCTTATCAGAGTGCTGGTATCTGTTCCTCCTATCGGAGAGTTCATCCAGCTGGTTTATGGCTCTCACAGCTCAGCTAAGAGGGTGGGGGAAGGGGATTAGCCCAACAGTTTAAGTAAATTGGACACATTCATCAGCCCCTTGAATTCTACACTCAAGTTCTTGCCTTTTATGGCAGATCTAGGGAAGATGATGTAACGGTATGCCACACAACATGTGTACATAGAGAGCTGGGGATGAATTTCATATATCTTTGCAAGTCTTGTTTTGCAAACTTTTCTAAGGGAATTTGGAATTTACAGTCTGACAAGCAATTTGACTACAAAGGATAAATGAATCTCTCTCAGCAAGTACGGGCAATTCTGTGATAGGATAGAATAGGATAGGAAGAAAGAGGGGAGGGCTAGGGAGGGAGGGGCAGGGAGGGAAGGGCAGGGAGGAAGGGAGGGAGGCAGGCAGGCAGGCAGGAAGGCAGGCAGGAAGGAAGGAAGGGGTGTGAGTTACTGAATGAAGATTACATTAATATGCGAGAGTGCAAGGATACTCCATAAATTTCTGCTTTTTATGTCAGTCGCAAAATTCCCGTTCAAGCTGGGATTTTACTCTGGGCCTGTGTTAGAAAATGAATTTGCATAGCTGTTGTTTCAAGGGGGGAAAAAAATTGGATTTCAAACAAAATTATAGTAGAAAGATACCATTGTCTTCATGTGGAATGAGCTATTGTGAAAGAAGCTTACTAAATTAAATCCTTAACACTGTTTCCAAATTATAATGTGAGTTTTGGGAGGGATGGAGATTTCTCTTGATACATTCCAAGCAGTGTTGAGGCTTCTTTTGTGTTATGGAGCTCTGATCATGTGTCTTTCTCCATAGGACTTCAGTGGAACATTTCCAATTTCTGCTAAATATGGAGTTGGCCAAATAAAGTTGCACATAACAACAAAATGAGGATAATCATGCCTAAGTGTGTAGGCGTTTCAGATTTCATCCAAATTAATCCAAAGAGGAAGTTGTATAGTCCTGATTCTCACCTCACACATTTTTTATCACACAGTTATGCTGTTATAGGTCAGAAATTATTTATTTTCTTGCTAAATTATTTGCATACACACTAGAAACTAAATGCATGAATCACTACCATTTAATGCATCTTCTGTTGAGGGAGCACTAACTCTCAATATCACACCTTTAAAACAATTTTTCAAGAAAAGTACCAGAAATGCAAAGATTATCCTCTTTTGTGCCCTTGATATGTTAGTAGGCTTTGACCCCACAGACCAGTTTAAGTTGATGAAAAAGGAACATATTTTGGGTGTCTGACTCTTGTCAATAAATGCAACAGTGCCAGACCATGTAACACAAGACTCTTGAGCAGGTGTTAATGATGTACCACTGGTGAGTTACCAACAGTTTTCACCATACCAGTCACCCAAACATGATCTAAGCAACTTCACTTTCTGAAACTAATTAACACAAATTTGTGGGTGAAATTAGTGGTTTAAAGTTAACGTCTTTCCCACCATAATCCTGCATAATCCTTCTTCTTCAAACTACACTATTCATTATTGGCAATATCCTTACATAAGTTGAACAAACACAAACATCTAGACGAGTACAGATTCTGAACCTTGCCTTGGATTCAAAACAGGATTTGGGTGAGGGCAAGCTACATTTGTTCAAATCCATACATTTCTACACTTTAGGACCTGCAAATTCATGTAAACTCTTTCTGACACAAAGCTGGTAAACCTGTTTGGGATAAAATAAGGATGTCTCACACAATGCTGTCATACCGTCATGCTTTTTCACTGTAGTAAATACAATTTCCTTTTCTCCTCTGCACTCTGGAGGCAACTGAAAACACAGATTTCTTTTTGTTTATCTTTGCTCAGAATGCTCATCCTTCAGTAAAACTGCTTGAATTTTTCCCCTGATATATGTTAGCCTGAGTAGGAAGACTTCTAGAAATTCTGGTTGGAAGGGATGTCTGAAGGTCAAGTCCAGCTTCCACCTTAGAGCAGGATTATTACCAGCACTAGACCATGTCAACCTCCTTTCTACTTTGCTGTTACTTTTTGAAAGTCAATTATGCCATGATGGTATCTTACAGACACAAGGTAAAACAGAAGAAGAGAGAAAGACTCACGAAATCATCTAAAGGCAGATAGGCAACAGTTTGGTTTTGATTTTAATAGGATTTATTATTCTATGTCATCCAAGGTTCTCTGTGTTCAGTGAAAAGCCATTAGAGAATGGGCATGTCAAATGTGCTTCAGGAGGCTGCTGGGTGGTAAGCATCCACTCTGGAGTGGAAAAACCAAAATAAAACTGCATTAATGTATGTAATAAGCTACAGTTACTGGGTCAGCAGAAAAACATGCCTCCTGAAAGATTTATATCCTGCATCAATAATGTACTGGTCTTTTGGAAGAAATTACCTAACCCAGCTCAGGACAGCAAGAGTGAGCAAGTCATTGCCCACAAAACCTGGCAGAAATACTTGGAATGAAAAGTAATAGAAAACACTCCAGATACTTTTTCCTTCAAATACTTCAAAATCAGTTTCATCTGATTAAGGAATGCTGAAGAATGGTGAAGAATGCTGTGTTTGGAAATCTGAAATTTTAGTGGGTGAAAACTGAAGGATTGTGGCTTCCCTGTGAAAACCCTTGCAGATGGCTGGCACTGAAGTGCAGGTTGGTGTGTGCTGGCTGGACACTCGGACATATCACACTGCAACTAGGACCAAGAACACCCTAAAGGGTAAAAAAATCACTGCACTCTGAAGGGTCAAAAACTGCAACTCTGATGGCAAAAACGTCAGTCTTTCCAGAAAAGGCAACAGGATGGTGATCAGCAGAGCTGCACTGAACTATCTTGTCCCCCAGCAGTTCTGTCCTGCCTCTTCATCATAAGTGATTCTACCTCCAGCAGCTGCTCCAGGTAGCTTTTGTGTGACCTCTGACTAGTCCAAATCACATATCTCCCCATCCTCCCAGGTAGGAGGCAGGGTTGACTTGAATGCTACCAGAAAAAAAGCAAGTCTGCAAGGAGCTGCTGGGGACAGCTACGGTGTCTGGCAAGGGGGAGAAGGCACTGCCAATGACATCTTTGTTCTGTACTAACTGCATGCAGAATTTGTTGGATCTGAATCATTCACAGGTAGCTTTGTGGGATAAATGACTGCTGTAGATCACCAGGTAGAGCAAAATAGCAGAAAAATGTACGGATTTACAGAGAACTGCAGATTTACTGTGTTTTGGTCATGAAATCAGAGTTCTGAATCCATGAGTATATAAATTGTACTCTATTACTCAATGTGTTTGTACATAGCGTATACACCATCATTACACAGCCTTGCAGAGTACTTTCTCATCTGTCCCCTGAAAGTGCTCAGAGCACTTTATATGTGCACTTAGCTTCTCAGGATTAGCAGTGAGTTCTATTGAGAGGTCTTGAATTCAAGGATGTTAGAGATGTTTGGGGGCTTCTGCGAGTTAAGGATGCAAAAGTTCATATATGAAGCATGTGAATCCTTTCCAGCTTAGTTTGAGGACAGCAACAGGACAAAGAGCTTGTCACACATGCTGAATTATTGGAAACATGATCACATAAGGTTAGAGTAGTCTACATAACTGATGTGAGGGTCATATCTTGTTTCTGATGAGTTTCAGCTGGCTCTGTTCTGGAAATATTGAGCAGCTGCTTTTCTAAGTTTCATAGAATGCTGTATAGCCAACATGGATGAAATTCTAGAAATGCTTTACCTAGAAGGACCTTTAGGCTTCATAATTCACCATAGATCCTCTAACTTTCTTATTGCCACATTCACATGTCCAGCAAAAAGTGCCAGACATCCAAACAGAGCATTAGAGACATACAGTCTTACCTTTTACAAGCCTAGAAAACCTTGCCCAATAAATTTTACACACAGATTATAGTTTATGTTTGCGCTTTATGCATATCTTTTAGAATAACTATCCAATTATGACTTAAAAATTTCCAGCATGTGAAAACACATCAGATGCCTAAATCACTCTAAAGCTTAGGTATTTTCTCTTTTAAAGATTTCTGTTTCTTTTTTCATCTGCTTCTCTCATTCCAACTTTCAGCCACTTGATCTCAACATGAGTTTTTCTGTTAAACCAGGTCTGTCATGATCCATATAAGCATTTCTAGTCTGGAATTAATTCACTTCTAAATCTTCTATTGGATAAATAAAATAGTCTAAATTGCCTAAGTCTTAATCTGTCAGGTATGTTTTATAGACTCTGAGTTGTGTTTATAAACCTTTTCTGAACACACTGCAGTTTTCCAGTGTTTTTTGTTTTTTTTTTTTAAAGTGAAGACACGAGATCTCTACTTTGGTAATGCTCTTATTCATGTTGGAGACAGAGATAATAGCCCTTTTCCTATTTTGATTGCCTCTTGCTTCTGCAATAAAGGATGGCATTCACAAACTTAATTGCTATGTTGTCAGAAGACCACATGCTTCATGGACTGCCTAATATGATTTTATGTGTGTTTCAGATTGATCCAAGGGTAAATTTCTATATTTTATGAGGAGATTCTATCCTTACTGTTTTGCTGGCATTATGATCCAGCACTGATGTATTTCTCTATTTACTAGCTGACTCTTATCAGCACATATGGATGATGTAACCAACAAAATTATTTACAAATTCCTCTTCTTGTATTCTTTCCTACTTGCACTAGCACTGGTTTCATAAGTCCTTCCCATACACTTCAAAAGCCATTGAGCACTCTTTGCTCAAAATTAGATCTCTCAGAAACATACTGGGAATAATCTTCTAGCATACTGATTTGGCATTTTCAACTATTTTCAAACAACTTTTAATAAATGCCAATTACACTCTCTGTTTTTAATACAGTCCTAATTCTGGAATGTATTTCTTTTATCTGCACACCAAATCAGACTCCGTCAATATTGTGTTGTTCCTCTTTGTTACCCATGCAACCATAAAATGAAAAGCTCATATTAGTTCTGCAGCATCCTAACTGTTTTTATTGACAATAGGACACAAATGTACCAGACCCAGCTTCACAGGACTTTGGCCAGTCTGCTGGGAGCCACTGTTTTCTGCATTAAAAAATATTACATCTTAAACTGGCTGATGTGCTTCCAAACTGCTTAAATAGCTATTGCCAGTTCCCACACATTTCACTTACAGATGTCATGATAGCACAGAGAAAACCCTAGGGCTGTTTTGGGCAATGTTGGTGAAAGACTATCATGATGATGATGATGATGATGATGATGATGATGATGATGATAAGATGGCAGCACTGTTATCTCTCTCAAACATCAAATTTCATCAGAAAGGACACCAAGGGTATGTTACAAGGCCTGTTATCAAAAAACTATAATAAATTATTTGCTATAACTACCCTTCTGCAGCTTTACTCATCACCTATGCTCAGTTACTCAGTTATATATATACTATGATTATCCTATTTAAATTTACAAATATTGGCATCAAATCAGAATTTTTGTTTCTCTGCTACTCTCTCAGGCTTGGTTTATAAGAAAATCAGCATTAGCAGGTTAGAAAAGCTTCTTCCAGTTAGAG
The DNA here is from genome assembly GCA_013398175.1 of Climacteris rufus. Classification (NCBI taxonomy): domain Eukaryota; kingdom Metazoa; phylum Chordata; class Aves; order Passeriformes; family Climacteridae; genus Climacteris; species Climacteris rufus. Next base: position 41,189 of record VZRZ01006178.1, on the reverse strand, counting down.
AGAGTTGTATTAATTTCTTCCATTTTGTATGTCCTATGCGGTCATTTCACTGTGAAAACGTTTTTAGAATTCCTCCCTTTACCCCAACCCTGTTCGTTGGAAATTTTTTAAACTAATGCTTTTAGCAAGGTTTGGTATGTCACCTCCTGTGTGTCACAGTGCTCCTGCGTCAGAGAGAGTGGGCGCCCCAGCACAGAGCTGTGGGCATATCTTGTCACTCGTTCATGTCCCTTCTGCAAGCTCCACTGGCATCAGCTGATCGCATCTCTTACCTGTCAATGTAAACTTCAGGGTTTCACTTGATTTGGGTAAACACCCTGTGATCCAGGTGCTTACCTAATCCAGTTCACATAAAACTGTACCACTGCAATGCACTGAAGGCACAATGGGCCACAGATCATACGTTCTCTGGTCATATGAGAAAAACCATGAAAAAGAGATGCGAAACCTGCTGTTTCTGGGCAGAAAATGTCAGCAGCTGTGGGAAAACCCTAAAAAACAAGGGAAGGCACAGGTATAGCTCCTACATGGCATAAATTAACTCTGTACAAGTCAATTTCTACCTCTTTATATTCTTTTGGTGTTTTACTTTATCCTGTTGAGAACTAAGGACAATCTATGCATTTAAACCACAGCTTCAGCTGAATTCTCTGAGTCATTGTCTTGAGAAACCTTTGAAAGGAAAGGTAAGGGCCACATGACATACCTGATGTGTAGTCCTAGAGAACCATGATGGAAAAATTCACAATTTTAAGACTCAATATGCTGATTCTTTAGCAACAGATACTGTCAAATCTCACAAAATATGTATGGTAGATCAAACAGATGGAGGGTTCAGCAAAGTAAAGGTAAGGTAAACCACACCTCTAAAATGCTTCAACTGATATATTAGTTGCCTTGTTTAGATTTTCTAGAGGATATTATTTTACATAAAAAATCAACTAAACTCAACTAAAAATACAAAGATAATTTATTGTAAAGATACTATAAAATTTTGAGAAGATACAAAATACTTTTGTGTCATTAGGTTTTGTATACTATATCAAGAATTCAGAGTGATGTTTAAGATTATTTTTTTTCAACTAGAGGCACCAGATTAATTTCAAGATGTAAAATAACAAAGATAGATTCCACTGTTTCAACATTACCATAAAGGTGACGAAAATCACCGATATGTAATCTACCTCTTCTACACTGACAAAATAATAGTTGTTGATAGGAACCTATTAAGTTTTAGTTTTTGTAGAGGATGTGGTTTCTTGAGGCTAATGAATACATCTTCCCCATCTTTAGCTAATACCCCAGGATAGTTCAGGTACAGAGTGTGAGTTCATGGTAACTCTCTCTGCACATTACTCTGAGTCCTGAGGTAAGTATCATGTTTGCATAAATGACCCGTTTTGAAAGAAGAATATGCTATGAACTATGAATTTGATTTCCCAGATTAAAAAGTGTTTCTTGTAAGAAACCAGGAGAATAAAGCAAAATAATTGGTTGCCATTTTATTAAACAGACCAAGCTGCCTTTTTTTTAAGGCAATAACTTCCCTTTTTTCCAAATACCAATCTGATTACAGGATTTTGCAAATTTTGAACAGGACTAAGAATCTAAATTTTCTTTTGGGAAAATTTACATGAAAAAATTCAGTGTGTTGAACCAGGGAGAAGCATCTCATTTGGAAGCAGTTTTCCAAAAACCGTGGCCAAACTCCGTGGCTTTCAGAAAACTGTGTTTTAGTTATATGACCCATGTGCTCCCGCATGACAACTATATGTTTGTGTCACATTACCTACTATGCACTGTAATCTGACTGGTGTATCACAGAGGGATTGCATCCCATTATGCATCTCACCAAAATGTCCTGGCAGATGGGAGAGAGTATGCGGCAGCTGAACCACAATTTCCACGAAGCATCACAGCAATGCAGGAAGTTTTTAATGTTGGATGGAGCAAAAGATTATGTTTACCATTGGGAATGTAGAAAAAATTCCTTTTGAGTAAAAGTGTTTTGATATTTCCAAACTGAAAGAACTGAGACAGCTTTCACCCCAACTTCCCAGGTTCAAATTTTTAATTTTTGAACAAAGAGTTTGCAGAAAGCTAACTCTTTACATGTTTTAAATAACTTCATCAAGTAACAGTTTCTTTATTGAAAATAGTTCAAAAACTGAAAATCCTAGTTCTAGGTTAGAACTCACCTCCCAAGACTCAATTTGTTTTAAAATTTAAGTTGAAATGTGTCAATATAATTTACCAGTCAGTGTGGACTAATGTTTTGGCCCCATTAATGTTGTCCAGTTCAGCTACTTTGAAATGGTTATATGCTGAACTAGTGCTAAATTACAGTGCACTGGAACAGTTTCTGTAATACAGATTTTACCCAGTAAGGATATAGGTTAATAGTTGTGTGGTAATGTGTAAAAGCCCAAAGCTGTGCTCAATATATATCAGTAGAATGATGACATCAAAAATGCACAGTCTCTCCTTGTAATGTCAAAAAAAAACTATGGAAAAAACTTCATTTTTCATATCCTTATGAAATTGCGAGCATCACTGGAACTTTTTCCAACCATCACACTAGCCACACTAGAAGATTTTGTTGCAAGGCATCCACATGGGGTTTTTTTAGATCTGCCAGGAAGGGACAAAGAGTCTTCTTGTTCCATAGCATCTTCAGACCAGATCAGGATCAGGGTCTGGATCGAAGGGTGCTGGTCCACAGCTGTACCATTCCTGATGATATGCATCTCCCCAGGGATGGAGGAGCAGCCCTTGCCTCCAGACTGCTCACAAAGTCTCTCCCCAGACAAAGAGCCTCAGTTTAGACATGGGACATGGTCAAGCCCTACATGACTTCCACTCCCAAGGCACCTTCACTGGTCATAAGAGGATTAATCCGATTTTTGGCAGTATGGCTGCACTGTGAATAACTCCACTGTGAGCTGAAATGAGGGATGATATGCACTGGGGAGAGAACAACTTGAATTTTGGGTATTTTACTTAATCTATCACTACAGCAAGCAGCCATGTAAATTCCTGCAGGGAATTTATGGTAGGCTATCTTCGTCGATACAGCTGGTTTTCGGTTTGCTAAGCCTGACCCAGTGCTGATGCTGGCTAGAATCATAACAAGAATGATTACACATCAAACCAACCTGCCAGAAGCAGATCCTGAAGTTGCCTTGCCAAAAAACCAAAATACTCATTCTTCAAGTAGCTCAGAACTGCAGAGAAATACTCTGTAAAATCATGTCTATCAATAACGTAGGGGGAAATTCTCTGCTATAGTAATCACTGAGAACTAATCAAGAGTGCTGGATCTGGTTTGTTCCTTCTATCACAAAACTCCTCTATAGGAGTTTTCTACAGCAGGGTCTCAGCTGACTGCCTCTAGAGCCAGCAGAGGACTCCTAATTGGCTTTAACATGAGCTGAATCAGAGCAAGCGGAATGTTGCAGCACTATCAGGAACCACATTGTGGAAGGCTGTGAGGCCCTGGCACAGGAGCTCTCTGCACGCCCCTGGAGGAGTGAGGCCTGAGGGCAAAAAGAATCTCCCCAGGCACAAAGAAACCTTCCTCACCCTCAGGGTGAGTTCAGAGGCACTCCCAATATGCCTTGTTTCTTTATGGTAATAGCACTTACCCTGTTGGCCAAAGGATTTCCACCTCCCCCCCCCACCTTCCCCATAAAAAGTCCCTGTTTGTGCACCAGAGCTAGGTGGTCTCGGTCCTTTGCAGGATAGCTGGACAATAAAGGCTACCTGTGGAACTGCTATACGAGACCCCTCTCTCTTTCCATGCCCGAGTCCGCCTTTTGAGTGATTTTACAAGAGTGGCATTACAAGAGCTGAAATCACAAGAGCTGAAACCACAAGAGCTGAAATCACTTGTAGCTGAAATTCTGCTATTCTTGCTGAAATCACTGGTTGCTTAGGGGCATTGCCAGGGCTCCTGGAAGGGCTGTTCCCTGAGGGACACCCATTTCAGGAAGGCCATGGCACCCCAGTGCTTATCAGCAGCAGAACCCTGCAGCAGCACCACATGATCATGATCTAAACAGAACTGCACCAGACCATCATCACTCTTTTTTTCTGGAAGTAAAAATTAGAGATGTCAGAAGTAATTATCTTGCACCATGTTGATCATCTGTCTAGAGGGCATTAGTACTACACAGGTAATCTTTCTTGTCTGTATCTGTCTCAACACAGTCGAGCAGAACTCCTGTCTATCCTCTCAACCCCTAGGTTCTCTCAGGTTTAGAAGTGAGCACCCTCACAGTTCTGCACCAAAATTATGGGTCAAGGCAGGACCATCAGCTAGCCACTCATTAACTTTGTCAGTTATTTTTGCCATACCCTTCTGGACACAAATGTTGCTCATGCAAAACTGGTTCATCCAAATAAGTAAATGGGAGATGTGAGGTTATATTCAAGCTCCTTTAAGATTTTTAAAACAACAAGAACTTCTTATTGACAAGAAAGAAAGCTGCAGAAGCTTATAATTTCCATGTAAAGTGCCATTATTTTTACCCATGTAAAAGCAGAAAAAATACAGAGCTGGACTTCTCTCTATTAAAGCAGGCCTAAGTTTACAAAAAAGGAGATCAACAAGGGCTTTAATTCTTCCCCCAACAATGTTACTTCTTTTAGTGCAATTCTATAAGACAGTGAAATGTCTGGTGTGGGAGCATGGACAGTTTATGCAAGACCCCCTTTCTCCTTACTGCACACCCTCCTTCCAAAAACCTGGGGTAAGTCTGCAATGCCGCAGTGTGCATGTGTCTCCTTAAGGTATGCACACCTGTCCCAAAGCACAGCCTGTCCTGCACAGCATGCCACACTGTGTACTGGTGATTTCCAGTCATGTCTGACTTTGTGATAAGGATCTGACAGATAAATAAATTAATCTAACATTTCTATTTAATTTACAGTATTGTGCAAATAAGATCTATTCAAAGATTCCTTCACTATTGCAAAGTGCTCATTTGGAACAAGATGTATACAAAGGGCTGATGGTGTTAAGTGCATTGTGTTAAGATAAAACACTACCAACAAAATGTTCCTAAAATGACTCATTAAACTATCATTTTCTAACATAAGACACTGTGATAGAAACTGGTCTGAGGACAGCCAAGACCACTTGAAACAGTGCTGCACATATTTCATGCTTAATGATAAGTACAGAGGAAAGCAGAGAGACACCTCTGTGACAAATGGACACACAAATCAGTGTGCAAGCTCTTCTACTGGCTAGAGCTGATTGGAATTTTACTTCTTGAGCCATTTTTAGTGCAAGGACAGCAGGTGTAGTAGAGCATTTTGATAGTTTTAAAATTAAGTCTTTCAATTTTACTTCCTTTTTAGTTTTATTCAATGACACTGAAATTTTTAAAAAGGAGGTCTGAATGAAGCATCTTAATCCACAAGGAAATCATATGTATTTTTTCACCTGTCCAGCTTCAAAACAGTCTTTGGAGTGCACAGAGAATACTATTCCTGTTTCTACTGCTGCATTTCAGTCAGAATCACAGAATGGGCAAGGTTGGGAGGGACCACAGGAGGTCACATTGTACAACCTTTATGTGCAGTCAAGATCACCCTAGAGGTCATTACTCAGGGTTGTATCCAAGCAGCTTTTGAATATCTGCAGTGAAGGAGCCTCCACAGTTTGTCTGGGAAATCTGTTCCAGTGCTCACTCACCCTCAAATAAAGAAATTCTCATATCCAGGTGGGACTACTTGTGTTTCTGTTTTACAGATCATGCAGCAAACTTAGTAGATGGCAAGCATCAGTAAAAGGCACCACTAGACGAGCAGAAAGGACAATTTACCAGGCCTTGAGTGAGAAAACTGCATATTTTGACTGAAAAGGGTGTTAGTGTGGCTTAATACAGTACCGTGCAAAGACACCCAGAGATGTCATGAAGGAAGCACAAAGGGTTAGTGAAGGAAGCCTGGGGTAAGTAGAGGAGGTATGGATTACAAGAGATGACCCTGAACTGTTATGACTATACTGCTCCCAATCCCCAAACCAGTCCATTGAGAGTCAGTTTGGACCCTGGGATGTACAGAAACCCGTGTCAGACCCATGGCGACATGAGGAGAGGATCCGCAGTGATTTAGGGGATGTCAGCAAAGACACTCAAAGACAGATGTCATGTGATGAGAGTGGTAGGAAAGGAAGACAGGCACGGCATCTCCAGAAGCCTGTACCTAGGGACCTCTGCACGTGTGGGGACATAAGAAGGGGAGCACAGCAGGAGACAAAAAAGGCCTGACAACCGCTTTGTAGAGAAAAAGAGAAAGGTGGTTCTTCCAGTGTGAAAGAAGATGTAGGGGCTGAGGTGTAGCTCCAGGGGTTACAAATCAAGAGAGAAGTAAGACTACAAGCAAAACAGAAGGTGAAACCAAGATATCATTCAAGTCATGAAGTGCTGTGGCAAAGAAAAGGTGATGACAACAGTAATGGCAGAGGAGAGAGGAAAAGCCATAGCACGAGATCTCTGTGCAGATGGCATGACCCATCACTGTTCTTTGTCCAGTGACAGGGAAACTGCTCCGCCCTAACTGTCAAAAGCCAGAGGAAATATAAGCTATTCACAGTAATCTGGGCAGGAACCTGCATGCAGTCTTCTCCTAATAGCTGCCTATCAGTTAATCCTGCAATTTAGTACAGGGCCCACAATATTGTGAAAAGATGCTAGTTATCTGGGTGTAAAAAAACCCCTTGAAATCTATGTAAGAAAATACTCACCTTAAAAATACATGCATTTCCATGCCATTCTTTTAGCTAAAACAATTGTGATATTTTCAAGAGATTTAACTTCCCATAAAAGAGAGATGAAATTAGTCTTCGTATTTACAGCCCACCACTAAGATAGTAAGAAAATAGACACGCAGCCTTTCCAGAACTCATGGGTGTCCAGGTATTCCAGGCAGGCCCAGAAATCCACATGGAAGAGGGTAATGCTCAGACACACATGTTACCCCAGTAACAAGTTACACAGAATTATTAAGAAGTCCTGGAGATTTGCCATGCTGAATATGTAAAACCTGAAAAGGCGTATTTTCTCAAAGTTTGTATTTGCATACTATCAAACTTAGGTAAAAGTATGCCAGTGACTATGCGTATGGGTTTGAGATCATTGTCTGCAGTAAGACTGAAAGTTTGTTGGGTTGCAAAATACATATTTCTTTGTCCTCCTTCCAGCTTTCCACATCATTCTTCCTCCAATAATCTCCTTCCACCAAAATTTTGACAGAAAATTTTCCAAATATTTCAGACCAAAATATCTTCACAGCAGTATTTCGCAAAGCTCTAGCCAAAACGCACATTTCCCGATGACATTTTACACCTTTAAGTCCTTGGCCAGTCATCTAAACAAGAAGGAGTTAACTTTAGATCCATTTCTGTTTCTTAATTCCATTTCAGAGAAAATGTTAATCCTTTAATTACATAGCATGTTCAACTGACAAAATTACTTTTCTATTGTTGAAAACTCCTTGTTATACTGAAGGCTTTTGATAAAGCATGGCAATGGGGAAAAATCATACATTTGCGATTGACGTGATTTTTATATAAAAATTCAAAGAAATGTGCAATATTTTTAAGGGGACGATTATGTAGCCACAGTAGTTTCCCCACTATGTATAGCTAACTTCCTCCCTTGCTGGAACTGTAAACCCTCATGGTAAGCAAGCTTTCCTCTCAGAATTGGAGAATTTCAACCAATGAAATGGGGAAAATTCGAGCAGATGGAAGGAATTGAGCATTTTGTCCCTAGTCCACCTCCTTGAAAATTGTGTCCTTTATTCTGATAATAAGGTTATAAGGGGCTTTCAACAGAGGAATACATCCCCAGAGGACGGATGGCAGGGAAGAACATGGCAGACACCATTGCATTCAACTTGCTGAAATCGTGCCCTGAGGTTTTAGGAACAGTTCACTGAGGTCTTTTTCAGTTTGTGGGGTTTGGGTTTTTGGGTTTTTTTTTTGGTTTTTTGGTTTGCGGTTGGTTTTGGGGGGGCTTTTTGTTTGTTTTTTTTTGGTTGGTTGGTTGGTTGATTGGTTTTTTTTTTGTTTGATTGGTTTTTTTGTATGTTTTGGTGTTTTGTTCATTACAAAGGGCTACAGATAAGAACAACTGGCAACATGGAGTACTCTCTCCAACAGAAACTGAAGTTACCTGCCCATCATTTCTTAATCTTGTGCAGGGTAATCAAATCAAACCTCTCCGATCCCAGGACCTTATTGAGTCTTGTTCACTAATGTTGTCCAACCATTTGACAACCACTTATCCTCATAAAATAAAGAGCCCAGATCTGGGTGGAGAAGCACAAAAACATAAGGCACAAGAAATATTTATTTGCAGCTGGTCACTTATGTGAAAAATAGTGGTGAGTTTTCTACTGTGCACAAACATGTAGTCAGTTTCCAGACTTTTAGCTTTCATCCCACTTTCTAACTGGGGGAAAATGTATTGAAAATTAGCACTGGGTTAAGTTCCTAATGTCTTATCTTATTACATAGTGTTGATCGTGTTTCATACTAATGAGCTAAAAGGTTAGGACACTAATCTACTGTAAACTAAATGCTCCTATGAAATAGATAGAAGAGACAGTAAAGAACTTGCAGTGCAGCTGACTAGTATTGCATGCTGTGCTTGTTCATGAAGACAAAGTTACATGCCATGTTATCTCTGCTTTAAAACTGCTCTTCAAGCTCTTGGGGTTTTCGTTGAAAATGTAGGGACTTATCCCTGAGAATACCAACCATGTCATTAAAAAATAATACAATTTGCAACATCTTTGTGTAATTTACAAGCTCATGACCCATCAGAGGGATGTCTTGACTGATGACAGAGATGGACAAAGAGTAAAGGTGACAGGGTAGTGCAAGCTGCATGTGGTTTGGGTCCTAGATTCTTGCAGCATGAATGTCTGATTACTACTGAGTTATATATCAAACCTGATACTTCTTTAGGTCTGAATTCATTAGTTACACACTGATGTGCATTGTGCAAATACGAGCATTACTTTCCCCTCTGACTCAAAATCAGCACCTTTTATTTCAGGCTTTTAGAGATGAATAGGTGATTGCCTCATGGGTCAAGAGTGCAGGTAAACTGAGAAGGATTGTTAGCATTCAGTTCTTTGCAGACTTGAGAACAGCTTAGAAACTCAGATTAGCTCATCTAGATGCTGCTTGGGACAGTGATGCCAAAATAATGCTGGCAAAGCCCTTTGAGCTCTTTATATTGATGATCACTCTGCTGGTGTGTAATACTACTGATCCGATCTGAAATTATATTTAATGACTACAAATTTCGATTATATAATTTTGAAGAATAATCACATTATTTAAATTCAAAGTGCAAGGAAAAGGATGTCATTTTCTACCTAAGCAGAAAAAGTAGTATTTATTGTTCTTCAGCTTCTGGTGATGTTTAACTCATCAGGAAGATATTTTGTTATCAATACATAGCTCAATAAAACAACCTTGTCATAAGTAAAAAAAAATTCCTTCCTCTTATAAATGAGGCAGCTAGAGGTATATTGGACATGATTCAGATTGAATGAGATCACAGAAAAACTTGAAATTAGAATAGTACTTCTTGTTCCTAAAAACAAAATTTCCCCATGGGAATGTTAACTATGGTGCCAAGAAATGGGCCAAAAATTAATCTCCAGATGTCACAGCAGTACATTGTATAACTTGGTTCACACCAAATATCCAGAGCCAGAAACACAGCACTTCTGAGGTCCTCTTCATCATAATCGAGAGAGAAAAGAAAGCTTTAAGCTGATGTCCAAGTGGACATTTTCTGCAGAAAAATAAAGCAGATAAAGTGGAGTTCCTCAGCAGTGCATAGTTTTCCATCATCTGCTTGTCATCTCCTTAAAGTGCAGGTAGTCATTGGGGGAGCTCAGGTTGAGATTCCATGCAGAGCAGCCAGGGAAGAGAGCTGTCCTCGGAAAGACACTCTTCTAGTGGATGCAGAACAGACAGAGCAGGAAAACGCTCTATGTGGGCAAAGGATTTGTGTCAACTCTGCAGCTGAAGGGTTAGTGGGGGTATAAGTGCAGCCTTGTCTTCCCCTCTGGTCACAAAGGCTGAACCAGATCATGCTGGTATACACTCAGTACAGTTACTTATGCATTTCAACACTCTTCAAACTAAGACTCAGGCTGTGTGAAGGACATGTTCTGGTGTTTGTCAGTAACATGAACTGAGATAAAGAGAAATAAAGAGTTTACAGCCAGGGAAAAGATCCAGTCACAGCTTATGGTTTAAAATCAAATCCACCAAAGCTCATACCAACATCATTTTAGCGCATCAGTGGAACAGGCACACAGATTTCAGTGGTTTTATGTAGTGCTCATCATACCTGCCTGCTACTGCCTCATTTTATTGCTTCAAAACCATGTAAACCTCTTCTTGCTACATAGGCAAGCAAATCCTGGACGTCATTACCCACAGTGAAGGGAAAGGAATGACTTAGTGGCTAATCTTACTGTGAAACCAAAAGTCTGTGGTACAGAGTAAACAAGCTCCGATGTCAGGGCCTGTCAGACAGCAAGCTGGTGTACAAGCAACTCTTAAAATGTAATCCAGACCTCAGAACAACCCTCACTTTATACCCTTACGTGTTCATAAACTCCTGCAGTTGGGGAGTTGCAGAGAGCTGTGCCCCAGTAGTGGCGTGTGCTTCCTGCCACCTAGAGGAATCCCAGAAGGTTCCCGATGGCTGGAAAATCCATGGTGTTGGAATTTCTTCCCCCCTAAAGGGCACCTCAGTGACTGGTGCAAAGAGCGGCCACTTCTGCCACTGCCAGCTTCAGACTCCCGGGGGATTGCAAATTGCTGAACAGAAGGTTTCCAGGCACAAAAGAATTTCTAACCTCAACAGCAGTGCCAGGAAATAAACTCTAATCCCAGGTAATTAAGTTTACAAGAAATACGCAGCCTATGGGGGGATGTTTAAGTGTGGCCAGCAAGTTTTGTGTAAAGATTCATTAATGCTGCTTCCTGCCCCAGTCCCTGAGAGATCCACACTGCAGAAAGAGCTATACAACTTCTAAATCTGGACACCAGGTTGAATGCCCCTGCTATATTTCTGTGCCCCACCAGAATAAATGTTTGTTCACAACAAATAAGAAAAACAGAATTGGTTTCATAAGGCACATAGACAGGTTTCTGGGAAGGAACCCCAGCTCATGGTTCATATTTGGCAGCAGTGATACGAAAAGCTGGATAGAGGAGCTGGGGTATACATTTCCCATTAGTGCATAGGGCCATTAGCTTGAGGGCTTCTGCAGTATTTCTCTGACATGCACTCAGATCTACATGTAAATCTGCCATGGTGGAAGACTTGTCAGGGCCTCCTCCCTCCTAGTTAGAAGGTGGTAACAAGAAGGATTTAAAACCATCCATCACTGCTTGAAGAAAACAGAACCTCTACAGAAAGGGTGTGCTCATCTGCAATTATAATGGCCAGCTGTAATTCATTGCTGCATGTGGTTAAAATGCCAGCTGAGGCCCTGGCATGTCAAGTGCAGAGAGTGTTTCAAAGGAGACAACCGGGTGACACCTGGTACCGATGCTGCAAGCCAGAGTGGGAAGTGGGTGGTGTTGGGCTATGTGGGGTGTGGCAGGACATGACCACAGGCCTGAAACAGTGAGGAAACTCAGGAGGCCAGTGGGTGTCTGGAGTTAGAGCTATGCATGCATGGAGAGTGGGCATGAGGATTTAGCGAATCCAGTGGTCTAGTTGAGGGTAGGGACTGGGCCAAAAGGCTGGGGCAGGGTTGGGATATAACAGAGGGCAATGGAAGAAGACTAAGGAAAACAGAACAGAAAATTAACTCATGGACAGGGTGAGAGAAAGCCCTTCTCAGGGAGCCTCACTTCCCACAGCAGCTCATCCTGCTGGCCACTCCAGCCTCCAAAACACTGAGGAATTGCAATGTCCGGTTGTCGCAGTAACGACACGAAAGGACGAGCCAGAGACACCTTGTACCAGGATCAGAGAGAAGGAAGGAAGAGGGGCAAGACCCGCCTTCTTTATTTTTTATATCCATTTAGAAATCACTGTTCATTGGAGGAAATCAGTTCTTCCTCCCTCAATTACAGTGGTCAAAGGAAATGTCCATCAAAGTTCTGTGTCCATGAGAAAGGAATGTGAGAGATAAGATACAGTTACAATAACATAGCCATGTTTACAGAGAAAACTGTGAGAAACTAGCTACAGGAAAATGAAAACATCCATAACTGCAAAAATCAGGGCAAGATCTGGTAAACCTGCTGGGGAGACAGTGAGCAGTGTGAAGCCAAGGGGAAACTCATAGCTGTGAGAGGCTGTGCATGTTTGCTTCAGATACCAAAGAAGACCTTACATCTTCTTGTCCCATCATTCCTCTTCTCTCTGCTAGATTTATCTTCCTGCAGCGTGGGCTCCACACAGGGTAGAACAATCTGCCACATCAGTTACTTCATTAGCAGTATTGGCAGTGGTTTTCAAGCACTTAGGGACATGAGCTTTAAAACTAGAAGGAGCTTTTTCAGCTTCATAACAGAGCACCATGGTCTGCTGTTATGGTTGCCCCCATGTCTGCAAAGGCAAGCATCTGATTTCTTAACACCTAAAGTATGTTTGGAGGAATTTTGAAGTAGAAGGTGAAGCTAATTTCAACTACTCTTAAGTAACATACAGGAGCTAACTCACCCAAAAAGAGGACTCCAGCCACTGACTAGCAGCAGCTGTTATAATTAGGTTTGACACCCAGGAATGGAATTGGAAAGAAGCAATATTTTATAAAAGGGAGAATTCACTGGAATTTAAGGTTAGTTATAAAAGACTGATAGCTTAAAGGGAGTAAAACCCCCAAAAGTAGTTTAAACATGCAAGATGACTACTGGGACTCAGAAAATGTATGTACAAACAAGTAAAAAAGGAAACTAGAGAGGAGAAAGACTTCCAGTGTAATGAAAGCTGTAGGGTTCTTTGAGAAGAAGAGAAAGTCTTCAGGATTTAGAAATTTGACACAGATTAAGCCAATAAACAAGAATATAAATTAGAGGAGGAGCTACGAGAGAAAATGGGTAAACTGGATTTTTCGTGGCAAATAGCATAAAGCTTAGAAAGAAACATCAGCAGATCACTTAGGTGTACCTGACTCAGCAAACCCATGAAGGAAATGGGAGGTGTCTGATGACTGTTAATGAGGAGATGTGCAACTTCTTTGCATTAATCTTCATTGCTTCAGTAACAGCCATGAAATAGCTCCTAAGATGGAGGTGTCAGAATAAAAAGTGAACATCTGAACAGTTGTCATCTGAACAGTTTTAGATAACATACATCTAAAGTTTGTGATGGCTTCTGGGAATAAAGGTAACAAAAAAGGTCAGACAGGTAACAAAAACAGCAGTTACAGTCCATTAGGTTGAAGAGTATATAATGTATCTGTATTTAGGCCATAAATAATAAAATATGCTTATTCCAGCCATAACCATTTGCATTATATCACTGCTAATACAGCTAGACATAGTTTGCTTCTTTCTGTGTGCATATAGAAGTCTGAATCTGGATTCGTTCTCAATGCAAGAATGATCTTGATTTATGAACATGATGAGATGATTTTACAGAGGTGAGAAGGACTCTCCTTAGACTGAATGTTCCTAGAGCCCATCATCCTCTTTGGGACACTGATGGAGGCCCAACCTTTGAGTCCTCTTTTGCTCCTACTGCAAGAAAAGAAAAGGCATTCTACATTAAAATTGCCAGAGAGACAAAATTGTAAACAAATCTCTTCTATAGCTTTGGGTTCCATTATTTTTGAGTTAAGTTTTTTCTCTCCTCTCAGCACTCAGTTTTTCTTGAAGTCCTACTCCTTTATTATTTACTTGGTGGTTTATTTCCCATTTTTTGTTCATGTTGTCTTCACTTTCCTCTTTTTGACTTTCTTTTTCCCCTGCCAGCCTCTTTTCATAACTGAAAAATATCTTTTTTTCCTCTTTGCAAAGTCTGGTATGAATAGATAATTGATAAAACATCCCACTCTCACTGTCTTTCTCTGGACTCATGAAATGCTTCAGCATGGACATTACTTAGGTAGTGGTCTGTGGCATCATGCTCCACCCTTCCTTGCTCTCTGCTGGGCAAGTTGTTGTCCTTCCCAGGACAACATTCCAAGCTGCGTTCTCAGACTTGCAATCCCCAAATCTCACCCAGATTCCTGGCTTGCTTTATTCTTGTCTAAACTGTTACATGTCCATCTAGCCTTGCAATCTCCACTCTGTCTCCATCTCTCCAATTTTCTGTGAAGCCACATGTGTAACCTAATTTTGCTGTCAGTAGGGCTCGTTCAAAACAAACCCTTCTGGACCAGCACCCCGAAGTGGTTTAGAGCTGATTTTCATTTGTGCTACAGTTTAGGATGAGCCAGAATCAATGTGCTTTTGTGTAAACAGTAATGCAGTTGTGCAGATACAAGCTGTGCTAATGTGCTTATCTGTGTGGGCCTCATGCATCCCATGGGAGACTCTCAGCTGGGCAGAAGCTAGCAATGGCAGCAGCAATCAGAGGCAGGTAGGGGGAGAACAGTGGGAGTGGGATGATGTGCTTCCCCCTCTGCCTTCATTTTCAGTACAACCAGTTAGGGAGCCTAGGCACAATTTAATCCTTCCAGCACATAGGAGGGCTTGCTCTCTATTTCCTTGCAGTCATGTTTCGGAGAAGCTGTCTCTGGCAGCCTGCATCGAAACCCATGACTTGGTTCTGTGGGCTTTAGGGGAATATGTCATCACACCCACATAAAATCCCAAAATGTCAGAGGAACAAAAGGACACAAACAGCAAGAGCAGTCTCATGCCTCCATTCCAAGCATGCAGTTCCTATTTACAGCTCTGGATCTGAAAGCTCCTTGGCAAACATGCTTTTCACATTTTACACCCACTGATTATGGGTGTGGGCGTGTGTGTGTGTATGCGTTACTGCGAATACCCAGTGAGAGCCCATTTTTTTTGAATGAGAGAAGCCTTCTGAACTGATACTTTGGAAGCCATCATATGATGTTAGCCAAACGCTAACATTATTTTTCTTTGCCCACTGCTGGAAGCCAGAAAACAAGGCAGCTGCCTGCTGCTGCTGTAAGCTTGCCAGGTTGGCACCACAGCACTGCCTGCCATCAGCTCCAGCCAGCTCACAGGTAGCAACAGGCACACATAATTCACATTTATATCTCAAGAACAAATTGAGCTCAGCAGTTCTGAGGCTTTAGAGCAAAATTCCCATACAGCCTTTTGTTTATTTGCTGAATTAGAAATATTTTTGTGGAAAGAGCACCAAATTAGGATGAAATCTGTAAGAAACCAAGACTTCTGTGTATGTATTTCAGGATAAAATCTTTTCACTAAAACTTAAATATCACTCAGTCGAATGACCACCCTCATAACCAAATAAAATTTTTATGTATTTTTTCTCTTCTAGTTCAGCCAGCTATGTTTTGGGTTGTCAAGACTACACAGGATTTAGTGCCCTTGACACAGTCATGTTTCCTAAGAGAAGGAGCATCTAGAGAATTCAGCTTTTTTTTTATTCTTACATAAAAAATGTTTGAATAACAAATAAACTAAGTCATTTTTCCCACTACTGCTGCTGAATGTGGCTCACCTGGTGTTTGCATTTCTGACACAATTCTATTGTCGTGTCTCTTCTGGACAGGATATTTTCAGAAATTAGGCAACAGGAAGAAATTTAGCGAGGGTTCTCCCAAGAGCTCTAAGAGTGGAACAAGCTTTTTAATGACTTGGAGACGAGAATTTCTAGATATCAATCATGCTGACAGTTTTTTCTAGCAGACAGTTTTAATAGTCCATAAGGTTCCAATTTGTTGGGTTTTTTTATATATATCCCTCTTTAAAAACAAACTTAGTCATTTTGAAAATAGTTGTGCATAGTACTGTTGTAGTGCCTCTGCCCGTGGCTTGCGACCGGCCTGTTCCCGCTGGGCCAGGGCCGGGGGGTGCC
>VZRZ01006178.1:696-25111 GCA_013398175.1 Climacteris rufus | reverse complement strand
GGCCCAGGGCGGCAGGGGCTGTCCCGGCCCAGGGTGGCAGGGGCGGTCCCCACCCAGGGGAACAGGTCATTGGTTCCCATGCCGGGTGCAGACAGCCGACTGATTGGCCGATGCCTCTGTCAATCATTATGGTCCTCCGCAGTGATTGGCTCTCCCAACTGCCTTCCCCTCGCCCTGGTTTTATAACATGCCCCGGTCGCCATTTTAGTTGTCTTCTCCGCAGCATATTGCAGGGATAAAACCTACTGGCGATAAGCGGAAAGAACCCTTCCTCGTTCTTTTTATTTCCCTGCATAGATTAAACCGCTGTGCGTGAACTGAGCCAAGATTCTGCGGGAGTTCTGATGCTCGGCTCATCTCTGATTGGAGACTAGATAACGCCTGAGTCGCATTATTTAGGCAAACGGGACCGACGCAAAAGACTCCGAGTTACTCGCACTTTCTACACGCGGCATAGTACTAAACAACATTTCCAAGAGAACATCTTACTTAAGACAACCAACCAAAAATATGAACAGAAGGAGAAATCATTTCAGTCTTTATTTCCTTAATAGCACATTTTTGAAAGCAGAAAATCATAAGTCCCAAACTGCTGTCACTACTGAAAGGGGTATGAAGCAGCTGAACAGCATACTTTGAGACGGATTTTTCTGCACATTTTTGCAGCCGTGGGTGAAGCTCTGAGAAGACACAGTCAACCAGAGCTTCCACTCCTGTAAATCAGCCTGGTTTCCTATAAATCATCAGAACCATCCCATGACACACAGGAAGAGGTCTGGAACCTCAGAACCTCACAAGCATGTATTTCAAGTGTGAGATTATTGTGTGCTCAGATTTCTGAAGGTCAGGGAGGAGCATCTTTGGGGATGAGGAAAGGAATAAGTGATTGTAAAATAAATAGGAACATCTTCCAAATTGTCAGTTTTAATAGTCCTTCTTTTGTGTTGGACTTCCACCTCTTCAATCTGTCCCACACAACTGCAGCAAAGGTAACTGTCAGTGCTTCTTCCCTAGAAACTTTCTGGGGCCACTTGACTGCCTCTGCACGATGAATTGTAGAAATAGGCTAGCTGTTCTCTGCAGCACTGTCCTGTACTTACAGCAACATAACTCCACTGACTTTCAAAGAGCTACATCAGGTTTACACAGCCCTACAGTGGTAGGGAGGGAAAGATTCAATGAATGGTTTATTGTATTTAAATTCACCCTTTTCTGTACTGAGACAGTGCTTCAAAATAAAGTATCTTCAAACATTATCCAGTCAATCTTCATGAAGAGACGCACAGCATGTGCAGGTTGGGAGTAAGAGGGAAATGAAGGAAACATCCTTCAAAGAGAAACATCCGCAGACACGTGCACACAGATCTAAACCTGACGACTGTGTTTCTCTCCTGCACACTGCAGCCAGAAGCGGAAGGAGCTCAGGGGTCTTCTGGATTTGCTCCCAGGGATTAAAAAGTCAAGGTGAAACCTAGGAACCTTATTTCTTGTTGCAAGTGCCAAAAGTTTTTTCATTGTCTTCCTTTACCAAAATAAGTTTTAAAGCCATTTTTACATTTTCATTTAAATATCAGTCTACCATATTCTCAAGACCTTGGGAAGACTTCTCTTGGCTTGACTAAGGGCTAGATCATGACCTTTACAATGTATCAGTGAGACAACATTTAGGAGAAAAAGAAATCAGAGACAGACAGGAAATAATTTAAAACTTTGTTGCCTGTTCCCTTGTCCTTTTGAATTTAATTTTAAAAATTATCTTGAAGAGCAGATAATTTTTCCCTTTTCAAAGAGGGTTTGACAAGGTTTGGAGAAGAGAGCACTGGGGGTTGGCAATCACACCACTGCTGCCAAGGGTCCTACACAGGTGGTGCTGCATTTCAAAATCCTTCTCCAGATGACAGGACACCAAAGAAAGCTCTTGTTTTTCTTGTTTGGGCAGCTATTGCTAAAAAAAGGGTATTGTGACTGGACAGTCATTTATAGACTTACAGAATCACAGAATTATCTAAGCTGGAAAACACCCTTTGGGTCATCAAGTCCTAAAGATGCTTATCCCAGATGCTCTCGAGGTAGTGACAGCGCCTTTATGCGAGCGGAATCCCTGCCAGGGTGAGTTGCAATGGTTGTGCAATTCTCCCAAAGGACAGAGTTCTAGCTACCGCAAATAACCTGTTTCTGCTGGCTCCTCTAGGACCAGAGTTTCCCCAGGTGTGGTGTTCTAGTGCCGACAAGAACAAAAGGCTACACAGAGGGCTCTTCTCTGGGATAACAGCCATTTATTGTGAGTCCAGTGTTGCGTTCTGAGGGTCCAGAGATATCCAGGTGGCTGGAATAACCCAGAAGAAAGAGCAAGGAGGAAGCCCTGCAGGGCTCTTTTAAAGAGAAGTGGGACCAGGAAATGCCCAATGGGAAACCACATAGTTCAAAGTGACCAGTGGAGGGGAACTTTCCAGGGCATAGCCATATATGGCATCTGAGATATGGGTACAGGTAACACAAGGGAAATATGGGATTTTACCACCGCTCAGGCAGAGAGTTCAGATATTGGAGGAAGAAGACTGAGGGCTTTGCCTTGGCTTTCTTCTCACCAAAACCTGAAGCTCAAAAGCAGTAGCTTCTGCCAAGTGCGCTGCTACAAAGTCCAATTGTTAACGTAACACTGCCAAGTCCACACTAAACCTTGTCCCCAAGTGCCACATCTACACATCTTTTAAATACCTCCAGGGAAGTTGAATCAACCACTTCCCTGGACAACCTGTTCCAACACTTGATAACCCCCTCAGTAAAGAAGTTTTCCCTAATATCTGATCTAAACCTCCCTTGGCACAAATTGAAGCTGTACTTATACATACATACAATTTCAATTATCAATGACAACTGAAAAGTGATAATGGTAGAGAGCTGAAAGACGGTATTCACCTCTCTACACTACTCCTACACCATTCATGTTTAGTAGGGCACATACTCCACGGAGAACAAGTACAACAAAAGATTGAGGAGGACCTCTTTCCTTTTCCAAGTGTAGACAAAATATATGATTTTGTGTATCCTTTATCCCAAACCTCAGAGCAATGGGATACTCAGAAGGCCAGAGTACCTGTGTGTGACTTACTGGTCAGTTAAATAATACCTGCTAAATACCCATTTGCTGGGGTAAGTAGCCAGTGTGATCTTCAAAAAACAGAAGTGCCCTGGTTCTAAAAATCTGAAAAGTATCCACATTTGTACTATCTATAGTACAAGAAGTGCCATTGTTTCTAAACACACCACTTAACTACGTAAGTAATATTCTTTAACTTGAAAATCCAATTCATTTTACACTTTAATAGGTAGATGCAGTGAAAATTTCAGACATAGCAGCAGACATGGCATTTGTAGCTAATTAAGGAAAATTGGATTGAGCCCAGATGTGGATTATGCAAAGTGATTACTGTTGTTCTTTAGAAGCTGATAATTTTGAAAGCATTTCCTTGTGTTTGTTCACTTTTTCCAGTAAACCAAGATAAAAAAGATGCTGAAGGGAGGAAAATAGGTTTTTACAAAGTAAAGCTGTCAGTGGCAATTATTTCCATCATTTCAAACTGACATGTATGCTAGTTAACGATTGGGTCACAGCCATTCTTTCAATCAAAAGTTGTTGTTTAGCTGTAATCCAAAGTAAGCATTGCATATAGCTTTCAAGCATGGAGTGACATTAAATGTGGAACTCCACACAATAATTCCCACTGGAAATATCTGTGAAATAGTAATATTTCATTTGTGTTGGGAAAAAACAAGCAACATAATAAGCACTAACTGTGAATGGTAAGCTGTGCTATGTTTCATTCCAATAAGGTGCTTAAGTTAGTGAAGCTGTTTGTCAAGTAAGAAGCTAGTCAACCTGAGCAAAAGAGACAGAATCAGAATTCCTAAAAGAAGAGTGCCAGTGCTGTGCCAAGATCTTTGTTACTGCATCAAAAACACAAAAGATTTGTTGCACAAATAAGCAGCAAAATGACTATATCTCCTTTTGAGAGAAAACTAATTATAAGATATTTTATAGCTTATCAAATTGCTATCAGAATATTGGGGTGGAAATTGAAAAAAAAATTTAAGGAATTTGGAAATTAATTTATGCTGATTTTGTGGTGGGAAACTTGCCCATGTGTTTGATTTTACTAAGCTGAGAAGTGGTTTGGCAATATCCATAGTAGCTTCTGCTTTCTTCCTCTTCCTCTCCCTCTCCCTCTGTTTTTAAGGTTTACTGATCTTATTGTTAAATACAAGCAATTTGGCATAACTGAGCCTTAGAATTGAGTAAGAAAGTTTCCAAAGAGAAAAATTGCCATTCTGCAATGCAATCATTACAAATTAACATGCTTTTTAAAACCAATATGCCCCTTCTGGGTTTTTGTAATCATTTGTTGAATTATTTTTCTCTATTTGTTGTAGTTATGTTGTCAAATATTGCAGCGTAAGTATAAAACATGTTTTGGTTATGAAACAGAACAGATGGAATTTTCCATTTCCATTCTGCCATGGTGAAATAAATTGGACTCTCTTAAATGTTTTGTTTCTGTTCCTAAAGACATTTAAGATGATTATTGTCCCATAAACAGAAGGGAGTTTTTACACTCCACACTTTCTCAGGCTACTGTCCCTGGTAGCAGAATATAATTTCCAATTCTCGTTCCCACCTGTCACCTCCACCCTATTAAGGCCCCAGAACACCCCGGCAGCACTTGGTGTCTGTGCCCACATTGTATCTGAGACTCTGATAAGGGATGGCATAACCTGATGCGCACCTGGTGGGTGCCAAATATAGAAGGTATGGCCCTGTGGGCCAGGGCAGTGTGAAGACAAACAAGACAGTGGAGCGGACATCCAGGAGGCAGTAGATGCTCCTTCACAGCATGCTGCAGTGGCAATACCACTGCCCAAGCAACCTCTGAGTTTGCAACCAGACAAAGAGGTTAGAAGTGGACACAGTCAGTCTGTGAGTGCAGTGCAACAACAACTCACTAGTGGTCTCAATATGCCCAAAGCTCAACTGTTGTCTGCTTCTTGGAGACACTACAGAAATGGATAGTTTTAAAGAAATTAAGCCTGTTTTGGGGATGTTTCCCACAAGTTCTTTTTGAACAAGAGAACAGTATCATGACAAAAACCACAAAGGCACTTGTTTGCCACTTAGGGAAGTGATGAAAAGCCAGGCATCTGGGAGATTTTCAGCTAGTTCTGGACAAGATGAATATGTGGGCAAACTGGATCTCGGGGAAGCAGGTTGCTGGATTACAGTGTCTGCTTTCTTTAGTATTTTTATTAAGAGGAACAACAGCAGGCATGAATCATGAAAAATTGCACACTGTGGACATTTGTTAAGATTCAGAGGAGAACTATGCTGCATTAAAAGACTTGTTAGCAAAAGGGACTTTTTCATGTTATCTAAAGCCAAAACACAGACTTCTGGAAAAAAAAGGTAGTAGTGACAGGGTAATAAATAATTATCATGCACAGGACTGACCTATGCTTAATTAAAGTGAGTGTGGATAGAAGAACTGGAGCTTTAATGAACTATATTTCATTTGTGCATAACTATGGTCTTCAAAGTGCTTGGACTCACAAAACTTCACATACAAAATACCATTAGAGAAAACAGGAAATCTATACTCTGTTCTTATTAGTCTGATATAGAGCTCTTTCCTTACACAAAGACATATGCTGTTTTTCCATGTACTCATAAACCACCTGTTTTGTTCTTTGCTTAAATTTTGGCCTTGGCACAAAACAGCTTTTATTTTCACAGTTAAATAATCCCAAACACAGCAATATAAGTGGGAGAATGTATTGGTAGCTGTACACGGTATCTGTTTATAAGATCAAGAAATAAACTTTTCTGTATAGATAATATTCCATTCTAAACATATTATTAAAACCTTGATTATAAGTTTCCTAGCCTATTTTCACTGCTTGCAGAGACCGAAATTTTAAAGTGATTAGCAGCAGAGAAAGTTAAAGGTAAGGGTGATTTAAAAGCCTTACAGTTTCAATAATCTACAGTAGTATTAGTATGAGATAGAGATGTTTCTAGGAACGCACAAGAAAAAATTCTGCTGTGATATCCATCCTTGCAATACCAGAATTTAGCTCGTAACTGTTACCCTGATAACATCTTAGAGACTGAGGTTGCAGCATCAACTAATGACTCAATCCTACACATAGCTCTTAAAAAAGTGCATGGCTTCATCACAGGTGCCAAGTATTTCTTCACAGTCTTTCATTTGCTTAGTCAGAGAGATTTCTGTAGGTAAAATAAAGGCGTGTTTTCTGTGTGGATGCAGTGATATCCACATAAATCCTATAAAATGCAGTGTAGTGATGGATACAGTCCCAAAGTGTTCGGAGTCTCCTAATCTTTATTCTGGGAGTACATGAGAAGGCATAACAAAGTACCCTTTGAGGGGTGTGCGGAAGATCTCCAGGATCTCCTGCCCTGGATGTGAGCCACATGACTTTCACACAACCATTCTTGACTACAGTTTCCCTACCTCTGGAGACCCACCAATGCTATGTTGGTTTTCTCAGCCCCAAAGCCCCAGCCAGTGCCCTTGTCCTGTTCTACCAGCTGAGACCTGCCATCCCCTCCACTCATCTCCCATCTACAGCAAGTCCCACTTGAAGCATCTGTGAGATCAGGTCTCAAGACTTCTTCCCAGAACTTGCCAAATACCAAATTTCAGATGGTTTCAACTCAAAACCAGGAATCTGACCAAATTTTCTTGAAAACTGGCCCGGTTTAATTCAAAACATGTTACAGACTTCAACAGAGTCTGGGTTTTGACTTTCTTGTGAAACTTGAAACCACATGTGTTCCACATGGTTTAGGTTTTTGTTGTGAATATCTTACACAGCTCTATGGGAATAGTCTTTTCTTGTGGGCTTTTAGCATTTCCTATGCCAGCCAGAACCATAAAAAGCAAAGGCTGGAAAATATGAAAACTTCAATTATGTGGAAAAAAATGGGGACTTAACTTTTTAAACCTCAGACAACGTTTGTGTTCATTTAGAGTGCAGAGTGAAGTTTTGAATTAATTCATGTTTTATTTTAGCTGTTAGCTTTAATTAGGTGCATTCAGGAGAAGTCACTTCCCCTCTAATATAAAATCATGGAGCTTGCGACACATGGAAATTATAAACACTTTGGAGTGATTTGGGAGATGGGTGTTGGCTTTGCAGCAGCAGAAGAGCAAATATTTACAGTACATTATGCTTTGCTTCACTTCTAAATTATTATCCTCCCCTTTGGAATAGTCTATTTGCCAAAGAAAGATTTCTACTAATGTTAGTGCCCTCTTCATCCATTTGTTGCAGACAATTATTTTTCCCTTATTTATATATTGAAATTTCTTGCTTTAGCTTTCTTCAGAGTGAAATGAAAATTCTTAATTTGAAGAAATTCTTAATTTGTTGTCTCTGTTGTCCCTGAATCATATCGGGGTTTCTGACAAATTGTTACACTTCTGTGAGCCCGTCTTTCTTTTTTCAAAATAAAAATACATACACTTAACTTCCCAACAGAGGTGTTAATTAATTCATCTCCATAATAGGACCTTAAAATATAAAGTGATATGTAATGTTAATTAGTGGTATTATAATTGCTTGTTTCAAAAGCCTAAAGATCTTACTTTACAGATTACTTAAATTAATGCTAAAACATTCCCATCTTTGGTCTCACAGGGCTCATTTATGGAAAGTTAAATATAACGAAAGTAATGTTATGACATAAAGGAGAAGAAATAATTACATATGCCGCTTTTATTCCCCTGATATAAATTCTGCAGTGCATGATGTGCTATTAGGCTTTGCAATAAAAGTGCAGCAACCTGGCTTTGCGCTTACAATAGCTAAAACCATCTGTGTACGTGTAAAACCTTTGCTGGCAGGTTTCCATGTGCGGTTCATGCATTCCTTCGCCTGTGCAATTTGAAGCTGTCAAAAACTAATTAAATAATTATGTGGTTGTTACTGCAGCTGTGTGTATTCTTCATTACGTTATAAGGCTGCGGTTTGAGGCACTCTCCTGCTCTAGGTTTCAAAATATTAGTAATGGAAGGTGTGTTGTCAGTGCATGTTCAGCTGCTGCCAGAAAAAGCAGAGAGGGAAGGGAACAGCCTTTCATGTCAGTCTATCACTACACTTCATACTGTATGTTTCCTCTATACAGCATAGAGGTAAAAATACAAATTGACTCCTTGCAGCCCCCTCATGCTGGGCAGAATTTGGCATGGCCTATCCTGAGTACAAGACTGAGAAAATTGCAGTCCCTTCATGGTGGGTAGGTGCATATCTGAAGCATGTATGTTGTTCTGTAGTGCCTCTCAGCCTGGCGCAGTAATCTGGAGGCTGATAACAGAACAAAATAGAGGCTGTAGAGAAGACTACTTCCTCACCTCCCTGGCCAAGAAGGACACTGCTATCAGTCATGCTCTTAATTCACTCCCTGATCCCAAGGCAATCACTCCCTGGGCCCAACTGCCCTATCAGTAAATCATGGATAACTTTGTATTACCTCCTCCAAGAACACATCAGCAGAGTTTGCTAATAATAGTGATTCAACTTCATCTCAGACTGAGGATGCTACCCAGATGCAATACAGTATAACAATATTCTGTCATTGACAATGAGACTAAACCACTACATCATCACTCATTAGCATTAGAGTTTTAGTTGAAGAACAAGGAGCTGTCACTGCAATAAAATAATCCTTAGTCATTCCCCTCCTACCCTCGTGTTGGAACTTATTCTTGTACACAGGAAAACATGGCTATTATTTACATTGAATAAAATAGTGTATGTGAGTACCACAAGTCAGCTCAATGGACCTAACCCTGCCTCCTGCCTCCTGGCCAGAGTGTGAAAGGGAAGGGTAGTAGTCCCAGTGAAAAAGGCATCTGAGATTTCTTCACTGGGGAAGATATTTCTCAGGACTACTTAATAAGGCCACTGAGGCAGCTAAATCCAGGTAG
This sequence comes from Climacteris rufus, assembly GCA_013398175.1. NCBI lineage: Eukaryota > Metazoa > Chordata > Aves > Passeriformes > Climacteridae > Climacteris > Climacteris rufus. The sequence continues at coordinate 16,106 of VZRZ01006178.1, read as the reverse complement.
TGCTGCTCTTTCCAGATTAAACCAGCCCATGTCAAAGATGGTTTTCACTGCTACAAAAGACATACCCTGTTTGCATATGCAGTGTACAATTTACAGTCATCTATTGGAGGAACAGTGAGTTACTGCAGCAGCAAAGTTGCATAATACAGAGTGTCTCCAAGATACTATATTTTTTGATATCTGTACTTTAGGTAAGTTTTTCCTCTGTTTTACGGAAATGTCTCATCACATCTGGAGTTGTCTGCTTGGCTGAATGTCCAAAAATACTAACAAAGGAAAAAATCCAGATGCTTATTTTCTTTAATATTATACCAGCAGTATAATACATGAGTGCAGATGCCTTCTGTCTAATGTCTTCAGATGATTTATGACTATCAGTCTATATGCCACACAGCCTTCCTCAGTGCATGTGGCAGCCATGACAAAGTTGTTTAAAATCATCTGTTATCTCTAGCAGCCTTTTTTCTAGAGCCTTTCTCAGACTTTCCTTCAGAAAGCTTATAGGTAAGATGTAGTAAAATTTCTGAAAGATAAAACTAAAAGAAAATAAGCTGCTTTTCTGAAAACTCAAGCTGACATTAACAATCCTTTCAGATTTCAAGGAATACCAGACAGCAATGCATGTCTTTGGGTCCCTCTTGTGGTCTGGCAGCAACTAGCCGCCATCATCAACATACCCTTGCATGATCCCAAACACACCAACACGCAGGGAGACATGCATGTTCCCAGACACATGGCCAGATCTGGCACAGACAAAGGAAGAAAAAAGGTGCCAGTAATTGGTGGTCCATGTCCACTTCTCATTATTACTAAAACTATGGGCAGCACAGTGCTACTCCGTTTGCTTGTTGAAACATTCTTTATTCATAAATATGCAATACAACATGCTTGAAAGGTATCTGGACATGACATGTTTCAGATAGTTTCCAGATATTGTATATTTGAGATTTTGAATAAATGTATACTCAAGATTTTGTGCATTCAAGATTTGTATTTGGTTTATTTCTATATTCAAGATTTTGAAGGCACTCTTCTTCTGAAGCACAGCCTTTGGGATTACTACAAAGCAAACTTTGTTTGGGGCAATATAAATTTAGTTTTGGGGGAATCTTTTTAGTGATTAAAATATGATAAATAACCTTATACACTCTTTCTGAGCTCCAGTCTGTTTATAAGATAACAACCTCAGAAACAACTTCAGACATCTAGGCTTTAGTTGAAATCACAAATTTTGCGAAGACAAGAGAAAGATGGAATGAGAAAATTTTCTTTAAAATGGGTGGCCCTGGCCAAAGCAGCAAGCACTTTTTGGTATCTGTCTTCATCCAAGCACCAGGAGGTGACACAAGCATATGCCATCAGGTCCTGTGGACAAGGTATTCCAGAGAAGCCTAAGTAGTGTTGTCTTCTCCCTCCAGCTGCTTCCCCTACTACTGCAGATCCTCAGAGGGCATAAAAGGGTCAAAGAGATATGAAAAAACAGCTGGTCAAAGAGACCAATGCACCAATGTGGGATTGGAGGAATGTGTGCTAATGAAGGAGTCTCATCCCAGACAAAAAGGTTGTTGCAGTTCCACTTTCACCAACATCCAGCTGCTTGCACTGTCCATGTCCATGTTCAATTTTTCTAACTAATGGGGAATGTGACAACTTCATGTCCTTTTTACTGCCCCAGGACAGTTTACCTGTCACCCCAGGGCCTGAGAGGTCTCCCACCTCTCCCAGATATAAGTGTGCAGCTTTGGCCATGTTCTTAAAACAAATTTCTTAAAATGCCAGTCATCCTTCCTTGCCCTCCCAACAGCTCCCCAAAACTGCCAGAGACTCCTCTGAGACCCTTTCTACTACCTCCAACTCATTCCTCCCAACTTTCTTCACCTACATGCATCAACCTGCCCAGCACCAGGTCTAACACTACCAGAAAACCACACTTTTCTGCCCCCGAAGAGTTATCTTGCTTTCATCCATAGGGAAGCAAAATTAAATTTTGTCTGTGCTACAGAGACACCTTAAACTACTCTGAGGTTATGTATAATGTTGGCTCACTGTTACGTGCCACAAAGGGACTGTTAAAGGAAGAACTGATTTTCTCCAGACTAAGGGCAAATGTACTAGTACATGTATCAAATCCATATATACGTCCGTGTAGTATGTAACAATTTGCATCTCTGATTTTGGCAACCAAACTCCCTACACACTTTTTTGGAAACTAAAATTAACAATATATATCAATATGTTCAGACCAAGCCTCATTGTTTCTTTCCAAATAATCCTCTAATCCATCTATCTAGTGACCCAACATTAGAAAGACAATTTTAAAGCTTTTGGCTTAAGACTGTCCACTTTCCTAGCTTTCCCATTTCAGAAATATTTATATCTTCCTACATTCCTCATATACTCCAGGGGCTTTTTAAACTTGCCTAAATATAAATAACTTGATGCATGTGAAAAGATAATACTATATATTTCTGACACTGGACAATCTGTAACACTGGACAATGCATATTTTGATAGGAATACAAAAAAAAAAAAACCAGTACAATTAGTCTTTTATATGCCATTGTTGTCCTGATTCCTCTTAGAGGAAAAGCAGATCTTTCTCACATAAAGAAAATGTGCCTCCACTGCTTGGAAAACCACCCCATAACAATGCTGACAATTCCTTAAATTCCAGAACCATGTAGTTAAGGCTGACTGTTCCTAAACCCCCATTTCCTCATGTCAACTGACCTCTTAATAATACATAGGCTTGCAAGGGGAAACCAGTCTAAAAAAGTTACTTTGTTCAGTAGCTCTCTTTATTCCTTGATCTACTGCTTGTCAACAGAGTGGATCTCATAAGTGAAGTGAAGATTGGCAGTTGCCTTGGCCACAGATACCACAAAGTAAGCAAATTTTAAATCTCTGTTGACAGGAAATAAAGTGCCAGCAAAACCTCAACTCTGAACTTGAGGAGAGCAGACTTCAGGCTGCTCTGGAAATTAATAAGTAAGGTCCCCCCTGGTTTTTGCAGGTGTTAGGGTCCATCAGTACTGGTCAATTCCTACACATCACCTCCTAAGAGCAATTCCCTAATGTCACCAGTCAAGCCAGAGAAGCAGGAGGCTAGCTTGGCTGAGCAGGAATCTTCTCTTGGAAATTAGGCAAAAAAGGAAGGTATACGTCCAGTGAAAGCAAGATCAAGTTACATAGGAAGAACAGAGAGATGCAGCTGGCCACTGTAGAAAGGAAATTTGTGAAGCCAAAGCTCAACTGGAATTGCAGCTGTCAGAACTGTGGGAACAATAAAAAGACATTTTTCAAATATATAATGCAATAGGCAGTGTGAAATAATATCAGCCCATTACAGGATGAGGATAGTCACCTCACAAACAGGGACATGGACAATGCACAGGTGTTCAATGCATTCTTTGCCCTCAACACCAGTGATGGACCAAGGGAGTCTCAGTGCCCCGAGCTGGAGGACCATGACTGCAAGAATGATCAACTTCCAGTCAATTCTGAAATTGTGTGGGATGTCCTGCTCCAGCTAGATCCCTACAAATCCGTGCAGCCTGATGGGATTCATCCAAGAGTTCTCAAAGAGCTGGCTGATGTAATCACAAAACCTCTCTCAGTGATTTGTGGGTGGCCTTAGGAATCCAGAGAGGTCCCAGATGACTGGAAGCTGGCGAACGTTATTGCAATTTTCAAGAAGGGCAAGAAGGAGGATCCTGGAAACTACAGGCTCACTTAAGCTCCTAGTAAAGTTATGGACAAGATTATTTTGCAGGTACTGAAAAACACCTGAGACAATGCAATCGTTGGTCACAGCCAGCACAGCTTTAAGAGAAAACTCCTGCTTATCAAACCTGATTTCCTTTTATTACAAAGTAACCCACCCTGCTGATCAAGGGAAGACAGCAAAGTTTTTGATACTGTCTCTCACAGGATCCTTCTGGACAAAATGTCCAGCCCTCAGCTGGATAAACACATCATGTGATGGGTGAGCAACCGGCTCATGGGTGAGGCCCAAAGGGTTATAGTGAATGGGGTGACATCAGACTGGGGACCTGTCACTAGTGGAGACTGACACGGCTCCATCCTCGCCTCTCTGATCTGTAGCAGCCTGAAGCTGCTGCTTGCTGCTTGTGAGAAAATCCTTCTTTTCCCTGGGAGATATGAAAACAATAAAGATAACCACCTGTTGTCCTTCTTGTGTGATCTGTTTTGGATTAGGGCAGTGTAGAACCCAGCCAATCATATACCTGGGTTCCTACTATAAAAAAGGACAATACAATAAACAGGGCTGCTGGAGCTGGTTCTCGGATCCCTGTGAACCAAAGTGTGTGCTGTCTCATTATTACAGATCGCTGCAATTGCTGCCATACTGATCTTCATAAATGACCTGGGCACAGGACTGGAAGGGACACTAAGTTCACAGAGGACACAAAACTGGGAGGAGCTGTTGACTCCCTCGAGGGCAAGGAGGCCCTGCAGAGAGATCTCCACAAATCAGAGGCCTGGGCAATCACCAACCATATGAGGTTCAACAAGGGAAAGTGCCAGATTCTGCACCTGGGATGGGGCAACCCTGGATGTATGGACAGACTGGGAATAAGATGCTGGAAAGCAGTTCTGTGGAAAGGGACCTGAGGGTCCTGGTCAGTGGCAAGTTGAACATGAGTCAGCAGTGCCCTGGCAGCCAGGAGGGCCAAGCATGTCCCGGGGGGCATCAGGCCCAGCATCACCAGCCAGGCAAGGGAGGGGATTGTTCCACTCTGCTCTGCACTAGGGCAGCCCCACCACGAGTGCTGGGGGCAGTTTTGGGTGGCACAATATAAGACATTAAGCTGTTAAAGAGTGTCCGAAGGAGGGCAACAAAGATGGCAAAGGGCCTTGAGAGGAAGCTATGTGAGGAGCAGCTGAGATCACTTGGTCTGTTCATTCTGGAGAAGAGGAGACTGAGGACAGACCTCATCACAGTCTGCAACTTCCTCATGAGGAGAAGAGGAGGGGCAGGCACTGATCTCTCCTCTGTGGTGACCAGTGACAGGACCAGAGAGAATGGCCTGAAGTTATGCCAGGAGGGATTAGGTTGGATATTAGAAAGAGGTTCTTCACCCAGGCTGCCCAGGGAAGTGGTCACAGCACCAGCCTAACAGAGTTCAAGAAGCATTTGGACAATACTCTTAGGCACATGGTGTGATTCTTTTGCAGGGCCAGGAGTTGGACTTGATGATTCTTGTGGGTCCCTTCCAGTTCAGCTTATTCTGTGTATTTGTGACCTCCAAACCAAGCTTTTCTTTGATTTTCTTATCTGTGTCCCCTTTTCCAATCTGAAATATTTTCTGGGGAGATTTGGGGGACTTTGGATATTTACATTAGATTTTCAGGCATCCAACAGACTCAGCAGACAGGCAGTACTTGTTCCACCTGCACACCTGAAAACCCTCCACATCTCACTCTGGCAAAAGGAGGGATTCAGCCTCCAACAGGCCTGCAGCACAAATCCCATCTTTCCTGATTTACCCAGAATGGCCAGAGACAGAAGCTACAGCTCTAGGAGCACAGGGAGTGTGCTGTCCCACCACAGGGGCTGGTGCCACAGGACATAGCGCAGGTTCTTCTGTAATCCCATGGGAACCACTTCCAACATGGCTCTGTTCATGTACACCTGGGCTGTGCTGCTACACAAAACACACAAGATATTGTCCAGAACGAAGTAATTTTCTGGGTCTTGTCCTACTGTGTAACTGTTATTGTTAGTGCTTCAAAAGTGACCTTTGGTGGTAAAACATGGGAAACTTCCCCCCAAAAAGAACACTATTACAAACCCATATTCCCTCTCATCTGCCTGTAGCTTTTCATTTAAAACAACCCATATTACAAAAGCATAATTATAACAAATTTACACTGAAAATTAAGCAAACACGTTCAACTTAAATACCTAAAGATAACACATGGTTGTCACATAGCCAGCCTGATTTTTAGAGATCCTAAGCATCATCATTAAATCCCAGAAGTACTGAACTGAAGGAAAATTTTATTTCTCACTATACAGAGTGCACAACTTTGAGCTTTACAGGCCAGTGGTTACAGGCAAGCAACTTGAGAAAGTTTTCATGTAAAAGGGTCTTTGGCCCATGCTGTTTCCTGAATTGTTTTTGTTTTCTATTTTAAAGTCAATAGAAATGCATCCGTTCAAATGAACTGAGTATTTGACCTCTGTTTACATATTCATATATGCACACATATATGTAAGTACATGTATGTAGGCTGTATTTACTGAAAGTATTTAATTCTTTTTACAGAATAATGCTTCTTATAAACAGTAAATTAGGGAAGCCAATCCTATCTATATACCTTTTACAACAAGAAATTCTTACAATGAGCAACTTGTCATGTTCTGTACCTCTAATTTATTACAATGTTCAAAAAATCCATTAACCTGGGAACTAAAAAACATGTGGGAATTGTAAAACTATACACCTAGTAAAAGACTTACTTACTAAAAGACTTAAAAATGTTTTTAGCTAACTGAGGGACTTGGATTTAGGTTGATGGAAAGGATTTCTTAATATTTTCCATAACATCAGCAACCTTGTCAAAATCCCCTGGTTGTTCTGAGAGTAAGAGACATCTGTTTTATGGGGTGAGCACATATCCTGGAATGTCTGCCATCAGACAGCATCACAAATGGGCTTCACTACCCCTTCACATGTAGTTGATTTACACTTCGCAGTGGCATGGAAAAATCACATAGTCTGCTTATGCCAACAGAAGCCTTGTTGTAGACACAGTCCTACAGATTACAAAATCCCATTGCCAGTACCCTTAAGTTCATGTGGTGAAAGACTAAAGGGTGTACCAGCATGTGAACCATTTTGCCTTTTCTACTGCACCATAGGTTTGACATGTAACTTCTGTCAGGAGGATTTGTCTGTGTAGCTATCTCTCCCATTCTAGCTTTAGGGTCATGATCAGAGGCACAGAGTACAGCTGGAGGTCACTTCCTAGTGGTGGGCCCTATGGGTTCGTACTAGAGCCACTACTGCTTGACATTGTCACAAACGATTGGGAAACTGGTACACAGTGCACTCTCATCAAGTCTGCAGACAGTGCAAAATTGTGAGCAGAGGTTGATATGCCATAAGGTCCTGGACAGGTCTGAGAAACTGGGTCACAGGAACCTCGTGAACTTCAACAAAAGGGAAGTCCTAACCCTGGGGAGGAAAAAACATCAAAGACAAGTACATGCTAGGTGCTGAACTGGCTGAAAACCAGCTCTGTAAAGAAGGGACTAGCGGTCTTGTGCACACTGAACTGATTATAAGCCAAGAGTGTGCCCTTGAAGCAAAGAAGGTCAGCATCTTCCAGGGAGGATATTGCAGGTAGGTCAAAGGATGTGATCCTTTCCCTCTACTCATCACTGATGAGACGGGGTGCTGAGTGCTCGGCCCAATTCTGCACTCCCCAAAACAAAAAGAAGCATGAGCGTAAGTCCTACAAAGGGAAATAAAGATGATGAAGGGACTACAGCATCTTTCATACAAGATGGTGAGAAAACTGGGCTCTTCAGCTGTAGAAGTCTCAAGGGCATCCATCAGTGTACATAACTACGCTGTGTGAAAGTGAAGAGATGACAGAGCCGAGCTCTATTCAGTGGTGCCCATTGATAGGAGAAGTGACAATAAGCACAAATTAAAGTATTAAGATCCATTTGAAAATATTTTTTTAATGTGACAGTGGTCAAAGTATGGCACACGTTGCCCAGAGAGGCCACAGAGAGGCCATCTGTATCAATAGCAAGTGTTACTCTTTCTGTTTATGAGCTTTTTCATCAGGCCCTTTATTTCTCAAATTATCAATTTTATAATAGATATGGGCATGTTTTCTGTCTGGGAGAACTGAATCAGATCTGAGAAAAAGATCAGATATGGAGGTGTTGTACAGCTTTTTAAGAAAATTGTGATAATTAGCTAAATATATTTCACCTACCTCTCTTTTGCACTCTCTGTAATTCAGAGTAAAGATGGTATTCAGGTGAAACACCTGAATAAGAAATACAGGTGAATAAGAAAGTCTTTCACAGATTGGGAAACTAATATATTTTCTTAAATTCTATTGACTTAGAGCTCTTGGATGTGGCCCAGGAAAGCACAGACATGCTAGCTTTAATCTAGTGAGCCTGGGAAATGGCAGAAAGCTCAGCCTGGGAGGGCAAGCAAAGCAGAGATTGCACAGATATTGTGGCAGAAGACTACTTACTAGACCAGTCTGAAGCCTGTGCTCCTGTTTCCCACTGACCACACATTGTCTTTATCTAAAACCAGTTAAATTTTTAACTGCATTTTATTATTGCACCTTTATTTCACTGCATAAGCATGTCTTTACAGTACGTATTCACAGGTAGTTTAAGCCATAATTTTTCAGAAATTCTTTTGAATCTGGTGCCATCTAGTGAGCAGATATCAAGCTGAAATGTGTGTGTTTTGCACCAGCAGTGGTTTTAACATTTAAGACATGCAAGATTTTGTTTTGCTCTCCTTCCACATTAAGGTGTAGCTTCACCAGCCTGATCTCCTATGAGGAGGTTATGCTCTTACAATGAGGGAAGGGCTGTGGATGTTATCTATGGGCTTTAATAAAGACTTTGGCACTATTTCCTAAAGCATTCTGGCTGATCATGTCTTAGATAGGTGCACTGTTCACTGCATTAAAAACTGGCTGGATGACTGGGCCCAGACACTGTTGGTGAATGGAGTTGTAGCCAGTTGGCATCCAGTCATTATTGAGCCAGTTCTATTTACAGAATCACGGAATCACTAGGTTGGAACAGACCTTCAAGATCGTCGAGTCCAACACATGCCCTAACACCTCCACTAAACCATGGCACTGAGTGCCATTTCCAATCTTTTTATGAACACATTTAGGGATAGTGACTTCACCACCTCACTGGGCAAAGAATTCCAGTATTTTACCACCCTATCTGTAAAAAACTTTTTCTTAATATCCAACCTATCTCTCCCCTGGTGCAGCTTAAGACTGTGTCTTCTCGTTCTGTCAGTTGCTGCCTGGAGAAAGAGACCAACCCCTACCTGACTACAGCGACCCTTCAGGAAGGTGTCAAGAGTGATAAGGTCACCTCTGAGTCTCCTTTTCCCCAGGCTAAACAACCCCAGCTCCCTCAGTTGTTCCTCATAGGGCTTGTGTTCCAAGCCTTTCACCAGCCTTGTTGCCCTCCTCTGGACACACTCATGCATCTCAACGTCCTTCCTAAACTGAGGGGCCCAGAACTGGACCCAACACTCAAGGTGTGGCCTCACGAGTGCCAAGCACGGGGGAAGAATGACCTCCCTGGTCCTGCTGACCACACCATTTCTGATACAGGCCAGGATGCCAATGGCCTTCTTGGCCACCTGGGCACACTGCTGGCTCATGTTCAGTCAGCTGTCTACTAGTACCCCCAGGTCCCTTTCCACCCGGGCACTGTCCAGCCACACCATCCCCACCCTACCATGTTGCAGGGAGTAATTGAAGCCAAAATGTAGGACTCGGCACTTGGACCTATTAAACTTCATCTTGTTGAACTCTGCCCATCCATTCAACCATTCCAGATCCCTCTGCAGAACTCTTCTACCTTCCAACCATTCGACACATGCTCCCAGCTTAGTGTCATCTGCAAATTTACTAATGAATGACTCAATACCCTCATCCATGTTGTCAATAAAAATATTGAACAGAACTGGCCCCAGCACAGACTCCTGAGGAACACCACTGGTGACTGGCCACCAGCTGAATGCAGCACCATTTACCATGACTCTCTGGGCCCGGCCATGCAGCCAGTTTTTAACCCAGTGAAGAGTGCTCCTGTCCAAGCCATGGGCTGCCAGTTTTTCCAGGAGTATGCTGTGGGAGACAGTGTCAAAGGCCTTGCTGAAGTCCAAATAGACAACATCCACATCCTTGCCCACATCCACCAGGCAGGTCACCTGGTCATAAAAGGAGACCAGGTTGGTCAAACATGACCTACCCCTCTTAAATCCATGCTGGCTGGGTCTGATACCCTGGCCATCCTGTAAGTGTTGCGAGATGATACTCAGTATAAACTGCTGCATTACCTTACCAGGTACTGAGGTCAGGCTAACTGGCCTATAATTTCCAGGCTCCTCCTTCCTGCCCTTTTGTGAATAGGCATCACTTTGGCCAGCTTCCAGTCATCTGGAACCTCACCAGTGAGCCAGGACTGTAGGTAAATGGTGGAGAGTGGCTTCGCAAGCTCATTGGCCAGCTCCCTCATCACCCTGGTATGGATCCCATCTGGTCCCATAGATTTGTGAACATCCAAGCAGCACAGCAGTTCTCTGACTGCCCTGGATAACAGGGGGACCATTCTGCTCCCTGGTACCATCTACCAACCCAGGATGACAGTTGTCCTGAGCACAAGCGATCTTCCCACTAAAGACTGAGGCAAAGAAGGCATTAAGCACTTCCGCCTTCTCCTCACCTGCAGTTACTAAGTTCCATCCTGCATCCAGTAGAGAACAAAGGTTGACCTTACCCTTCCTTTTGCAATTAATGTATTTGTAGAAACATTTTTTATTATCCTTCTCAAAAGCTGCCAAATTAAGTTTGAACTGAGTTTTGGCCTCCCTAATTTTTTTCCTACATGCCCTAGCAACCCCTTTAAATACTTCCTGAGAGACCTGACCCTCCTTCCAAAGATGATACATCCTCTTTTTATTCCTAAGTTCCTTCAAAACCTCATTGCCTCAATTTAATGTCTGTATCGATTATTTGGATGGGGAGATTGAGTGCACCCACAGTCAATTCCCAGATGACACCAAGTTGGGTGGGAGAGCTGATCTGCTGGAGGGCAGGAACATTCTGTACAGGCATCTGGACAGGCTGGATTGATGAGTTGAGGTCAATTGTATGAGGTTCAATAACGTGAAGTGCCAAGTCCTGCCCTTGGGTCACAACAGCCCTATTTACTGCTACAGGCATGGCACAGAGAGACTGGAAAGCTGCCTGGTGGAAAAGAATCTGAAGGTGCTGGTTGACAGGTGGCTGAACATGAGCCAGCAGTGCACCTAGGTAGCTAAGAAGGCCGATAACATCCTGGCCTGTACCAGCAATAGCGTGGCTAGCAGGACCAGAGCAGTGATTGTCCCATGGTAGTGGGCATCGGTGAGGCCACACCTCAAATTCTGCGTTCACTTCTGGGCCCTCACTGCAACAAGGACATTGAGGTGCTGGAGCATGTCCAGAGGAGCGCAATGGAGTTGATGAAGGGTCTGGAGCACAGGTCCTGTGAGGAGCAGCTAAGGGAACTGGGGGTCTTTACCCTGGAGAAATGGAGGGTCAGGGTGGACTTTATGACTCTCTACAACTGCCGGAAAGGAGATTGTAGCCAAGTGGGGGTCAGTCTCTTTTCCCAGGTAACAAGTGACAGGACAACAGGAAATGGCCTCAAGTTGCACAAGGGGAGGTTTAGATGGATATTAGGAAAAATTGCTTCACTGAAAGGGTGATTAAGCATTGGAATAGGCTGTCCAGGGAACTGGTGGAGTCACCATCCCTGGAAGTATCTAAAAGACATATAGATGTGACATGATTTAGTGGTAAACACAGGTGTACTAGATTAACAATTGAACTTGATGATCTTAGAGGTTTTTTCCAACCACAAGGATTCTGATTCTGAGATTCTTTTGTTGTTCAAGGCAGAGCGTACCAGTGTATCCACACTGGCACATAGTGCACGGAACCCTGTAGTTCTTCCTGCATAATAAGAGGGAGGACATGTGAACTTGAGATGGTGAACCTACTTGGAACACAGGTACTGCAAGGAAAAGCAACAGCCAAAAAGCATCCAACCAGAAAAGTTACTGCCACAGTGTCTGTTGAGCTGACTAGAAGGGTTGATTGTACTTTTGACCCTGATCAAAGGACTTCTGTCTTGCAGACATGAAAATCAAGCAATAAAGACCCAACCATGAATAGAGGGATCTTGCCTTCAGACAGGCAGAGGAAAGGGACATCTGGTTTTACTGGACTGTATGGGTTCCATGGCCTGTAATGTCAGGCTCACAGGAGTCTAAAGTGGATACTGGTGCACAGTATACACTAATACCATCAGATTACAAAGAGGCAGAATCCATTTCTATTTCCGGAGTGATGCAAAGATCCCAAGTACTATCTGTGTTGGAGGTTGAGGTAAGCCTATCTGGGAACAAACAAACAGCAATTGTGACTGGCCAAAAAGGTCCCTGTGTCCTTGGCATAGAATACCTCAGGAGAGAGTATTTCAAGGACTCAAAAGGGTACCAAAGAGCTTTTGGTATAGCTGCCTTGAGTCCAGAGAAGATTAAAGAGATGTCTAGTTTGCCTGGTCATACAGAGGATCCTTCTGATGTGGGGCTGCAGGTTAGAGAACAGCAGGTGTCAATTGAGACCAAGACAATGCATCAGCTACAACAGTGAACCAACGGAGACTCTGTGGTTCCCATACATAAGGTGATCCAGCAACTGGACAGTCAGCGAGTGATCAGTAAGACTCATTCACCCTTTAGTAAGTTCCCACAGGTCAGGGCAAAAATGTAACAGAAAGTGGAGGCTAACAGTAGACTGTCATGTCCTGAATGATGCCACACTGCCACAGTGTGGTGCCAAATCAGACATGCTATAATTCCAATGGGAGCTGGAGTCAAAGGCATCCACTGATATCACTAATCCATTTTTCTTGATTCCTTTGGCAGCAGAGTGCAGGCCACAGTTTGTTTTCACATGGATGGGGTATCCAGTACATCTGGAATTGACTGCTCCAAGGGTAGAAACACAGGCCTACCAGTTGTTATGGATAGATCCAGACTGCACTCAAACAAGGTGAGGCTCCTAAACACCTGCAATATATTGATGAAATTATTGTGTGGGGCAACACAGAAAAGGAAGTATATGAGAAGGGGAGAACATTAACATCAATTCTCTTGAAAGCTAGGCTCCAAGGGCCTGCTCAAGGCCACTCAGTGATAGTCTGGGAGTGACCTTGGTATGGTGCAGGCTGCAGCTTGCAGTTACCCTGGACACGGGGTTTCCTCCAGCAGCTCTTTTAGTGCTGGCTCCTCTAGAAGCGAGAGCGCCCCAGGCCAATGTTGTGGGAGCAGGCCAGGACAAAGGCTCGAGAGAAGGGCCTTGGTGTGAAGTTCAGCTCTTTATTCCCAGGTAAAGTGGCAGTGAAGGCAAGAGAGGGTCCAGGGATCCAGGAGAGGCGGTGCAAGGATCCAAAAACGCTGAACACCTGCAGGGACCAAAGGCAAAGGAATGGAGTACAGAGGAACATTTATAGGGATACAAGCAGGGGAAAGTAACCAATAGGGGCACAAAGATTTACATGTAACCAATAGCCAACTGAACTGAAACAAAGTTTCTGACCATAACCTTATAGAGAACATGAGCTCATATACTAACTAACCAATGAACTGTAACACATAAAATAACACCAAAAGGGATGCTGGGGGTGAACCAAAACTCACTCTAACCAGAGTGTGGCTCAGGCAGTGGCAGGCTCAGACTGGTCCCACCAATCCTGAGCCTTTTGGGTTGTGGTTGCTGCCATACACACTGCTACAATCTAGTTTTGCTATGAAACAGAGTAAGGTCAAAGTACCTACACAGGAAATCCAGTTTGCAGAAATAAAACGGCAAGATAGGCATCATCATCTCTCAATGGATGAGCTAACACCTGTGTCTTCGCCAACTAATGAAAAAGAAACACAAACTCTTTGATGCTGTGGTTTTCTGGAGAATGCATGTTCCAGGTTACAGTCTAAACGTAACCCTCTCTATCAACTGACACAGGAGAAAACAACTTTGAATGGGACCCTGAGCAGCAGCAAGCTTTGAACAAATCAAATAAGACACAGTTTATGCAGAAGCACTTGGGCCAGTCTGAAGAGGACAAGATGTTAAAAATGTGCTTTATACCTTGTGAGGAACCAATTTAATTTAGATTTTTGTCTCAACCTTGTTTGACATTACCAGAATTATGTGGGGGAAGGGCTGCACATGTGCTACATGCGGGAGGCAGCTAGGAGAAAGTGGAGGCAAGCTCTGTCTCTGGGGATACTTCTGCCTGGCAGCCATTTCACATCTCACACGGAAGAGGCAATCAATACCTGTGAGGATGAGCAGACCATCAAGGACATTGTGTCCTCTAGAGAGGTTCTCCAGTTGGGTGGCAAAAGGCTCCACAAATGGACTGCAGCTGAATCTTTGACTGAGCCAATGGCCTCCTGCCAGCAAGCAGACCCTGGGAGGAGCCAGGTGGTATAAAAGCAACTGCATCACAAGCTGCTGGGGTGTTTTTTGCCTTCACTGGAAGCTTTTTGCTTTTGTTTTTTGCTTGCCCTCATTTGGTTGTTCGCTCTCCCTCTTGCTGGGTGCTGCTGGATGCTTGGCTGAACACCTGTTGACCTCTGAGCCTCATGCCTAGCTTGTGTCCTGCCCTACCACTTCTTCTTCCTTGCCTGCTCCAGCCTTTGCCGGTCCTAGCTTCCTGTACTCCTGCCTGACGCCCTACCTGCTTTGTCCCTGCCTGCCTCATTCCTGCCTGAGATACCTGCTTCCAACCCTGCTTCACCGCCCCAGCACGCCACCGCAATCCCACCGCAACCCTGTCCAGGACACTGCACCTCCTGCCCAAGCACCCACTCACCCATGTCTGGCCGCCCATCACCACGGGAGCCACGCCCTCACAGCCGCGCCTCTCTGGGAACTGCACGGGCTCCCCTGGCTGGGAGCACACACACGTCTCCTGCAAGTCAGACGTCAACAGCGCACTCCAAGGTTCTGGTGGTAATGCCTGCTTGTTCTCTCTGTCTCCCCTCTTTCTCTCTCTTTCCCCCCTTTCTTTCTCCTTTTCCTTCCTCCATTTCTGCCTTTTCTGTTCTTCTTTAGTACACACTTTTGGTTACTGACAGATAGTTCTCAGATATAATATTTGGCTTAATTTCATCCTAGAACATCCATTTTAAAAGCACTTGATGCCTAAAAGGCTAGCCCAAAAACTGAGGCCAGGCAGAAGTAAGGGAATAAAAGGTGGGTATTTATTTGAAGGGCCTTCAAAGGTACATTTAGAGCAGACAAAACCCCCTCCTTGGGGCATCACCCAAAATGGACGACGAGTCACGAGTTCTCCACACTTTTATAGGTTTGGTCCATTCGCATATCAGCATAGATTTACCAATTAAAACTTTACAATTTCCCCCTAGCTCGCTCCCCCTCCTCCCCCCTTTAGAAGTGTGGGTCTGGGCAGCCTGAATGTCCTTGGAGGGTAAGTACTGGATGGTAGTGTTATGTCTGTAGAAAACAGCAACCAACGAGATATAAGGCGTACACTCCAGACAATGCAGGATTTGAAAAATACAAGG
>VZRZ01006177.1:98573-122769 GCA_013398175.1 Climacteris rufus | reverse complement strand
TTGATTCAGAAGTATTAATGAATGAACTGGATACAAATTGATAATTGGTGGACTTGATGTTACACAAAACAACATCTCTTTGGCTCTCAGCTGCATCCAGGCTCAATTGTGGATACACTCAGTTGCTGCCTCAATTATAAGAGAAGGCGAAGAAGGCACTTTTCCTACTGAAATTTGGAAAATAATTTGGGACAATGCCACTGATTTTGAAAGAGAATTCCAATCCTGGTGGAACTTAGTGAATTTTAGCTATAACCCTATAATCACAAACATAGCCACAGCCTTTGTACTAACAATACATAATGCTTCAGTGCATTTGATATTCCCTATTGTTGCATTAGGGCTGAGTCATGATGGAGCTATTCTCTATCCTTTTGAGCATAGGAAATGGGCCCATCAAATTGGGGAGAAACGGCAAACTGTTAATCTGGAAGCTTGTATTGTCTGAGAACAACAAGGATTCATCTGTGAAAGTAATGCAATTAGAACTCAAAATATTTATTTAGACACAGAACAAAATATCTGTCATTTTGAACTTCATCCTAACAAAAATCCTGAAACAGTGCTTGTATACTTAGGCAATGGATGTGTATGCTTAAGAACTGTTAGTAATAGTGTATTTGTAAAAATATTAGTATTAGATACAAAAAATTATTCAAATTTTTGTATTTGTAATTTTATTAAAATCACAGGATGTGATTTTTCTTATTTAGCCCCAGTTACTTCTTATCATCTTTTGCAGTCCAATTACACACTGATCCACCAATTATTGTCTATCCCCATTGGACTGAACCTTACTTTGGTAAAGCAATTGTTGTTTCACCAGGATTTAATCAATGTGATAAGAAATTAGATGTGTATTTTAATTGAAATAGCTTATTCCATTTTGCCTTTCCTTTTTTTTTTTTTTTTTCCTTTCTGATTTTCTGTCTCTATTTTCCAGGATATGTTGCCAACATTGACAAGCCCTGAAAATTTTCACAACAACACTACAGAATCGTGCTGAGCACTCTTGACAACAATTGTGAGTTACAGGGTGGTGTAAGAGACAGCCTGAAAATTCCTTATCTGCCTCACGATTGTCAACAGAGACTGAAACCCTAAAAGAGGACTTTTGCACTAAAAAATCCTGATCTGGATAAGGTGGGATGTTTGTTAAGTGTTGCCTGCAAGGTGCACCTGCTGGAACAGGTTCTGCCTAGGTGGAGAGGACTGCACTGAAGCGAAAAGGAATGATCAGTCCTGAACATTCCCTCCTGATCACAATCAATGGGCCTCACCAACAATAGTGGCAGATTTCCTCACCTCTTGGCCAGTTGTCCCTCGCTTTCAAAAAGACTATAAGAAGCCTTTCTGAATTAACCCTAATGAGATCTCCCCATGAACGGCAAGAGGACCACAAGGACTCCGTCTCATTCGTTGGTAGCTATTCCACTCTCCCTCTCTCTCTCTCTCTTCCTCTACTTTCTTTCTTTATTTCTCTTTGTCTCTCCCCTCTATCGCATAATTGTGTTGTTGGCACTCAGTAAAGGTGCAGTATTTGATTAAAGCTGAAATCTCCTTTGTGCCTTTTGCATTTTGAGATCGTTAAACAAACCATCATGACCCCTGCTTGTGTTAGGGGATCGTGACACTTTCCTGCCTCCCTCCCTCCCTGCCTGTCCCCCTCTCTCCCTTCCCTTCCTTTCCTTTCCTTCTCTTCCCTTCCTCACTCATATCTTTTCTTCTCCCCTTTCCCGCTGTTCCCTGCTCAAAAGTCCTGTAGCATGCAATTCTCATTTGTGTAATACCTGCCACAGGAGTGTTTATTTGGCAATGACAGTGGTTGTTGCTTGGAGATAAAGTAAAAGACAAAACGATGGAGGATGATCCAGGTCCATTGAAGAAATCTGGAAGGCATAGAACACAACAGGATTCACAGCCCTCTGTGAATAATGGCAGACTTCCCAGGTAAAGAAGAGATCTGTGATTATTCGAGATTACCCTGTTTATAATATTTAAATTTATTTTGTAATTTTATCAAAATGTGGCAAGGGCTAAAAGGTCTGAAATGCTATTTATTCCTTGTAAGAATTGTCAAAGGGAATGGCCAAATACTTAAACTATTTATTCCTTGTAAGAATTGTCAAAGGGAATGGCCAAATACTTAAACTCAGCTCATTTCTTGGAGTGGCTATGTTAGCAAACTATTAGATATTGGAGAATCTACCCATAGGAGAGGGAATCTACCCATGCTCTGGCACTGTGGAAAACTTCAGTCCTCTGGGTTGTCTTTATTAATTCTAATTCCCATTGGAAAAATACAATCCTTTGTCTCATAGAACTAGTAATTTTGCAAGCAGCAAATAGCTATAATACAGATAAGATATACCAACATATAATAGAGAAATTATACACCAACTAAGGCAGGTCAGAGCTTCCTCTAGAGCAGGAATTTGGAGGAACCATAGCTACTACAGTCAGAGGTGTCAGATTGCTTCTCCTTCCTCAAAGTGGACAAGAAGTATAAACTAAATAGAAGCAAAACTATTTACTAAGAAAGACTGCACTACAAAACTCAAATACTTATCAATAGATTATCTTTTCAACACAAATTATGATTGGGGACCAATAGAATCTGAAGTATAAACAACACCATATACATGACAGGTAATGTAACATAACTTTCATGGATAGATGTTTCACTTGATCTTTTCTATAGTGAACGTTGAGATTGACGTCAGATGGAAAGATAAATAAAGAACATGACAGAAGCTAAAATGTACTATGATGACCAAGAAGGGAAAGAACAATTTATTTCTGGGAGAGTTCATTAGGTGTGAAAAAAACTATGTGAAAGGAGGCAATCCTGACATACTCACATTTTAGAGGCATAGCTCTCAGTTTTTTTCTAATAAACTCTAATTGTGCTTATTCAATTTTTTATTTATACCATAGATACATGTGCTATAGTAGATAAGCATATTTCAAGAATGTAAGCTTGGAGATAATTAAAGGTATATCTTGAAGCTACAAATATCAGAAATCGACTTCCCATGGATTTTTCCAAAAATAAATTGGAGATGCATAACAAATAAGCTTTGCTTGCAGTGAATAAGGAAATAGTGGTAATTAAAGTTTAAGACACTGTAATAGTTTTAAGCTATGAAAGCAGGAAGTAAAATAATGTAAGAATTAAAATATGGCTGAGAAGATTTAACAAGAATTTTCTCAGTCATCTAAGAAACTATTATGTAAAAGCAGGAATAAGTCAATTGAGCACCACATACTCATTTAAAGATTGTTGCTTGAAACAAAAAGCAATGATAATTGGGGTGAGTTGAAGTGTGTAGGCATGCAGGATATAATATATTTAGCAGATTATTTACCTTTTTGGATTACAAATCTGTGAGTTCACAAGACCAAAGTTGAAATGAAACAACAACCTACAACATTTATAAAACTTGGAGAAATCTGTCAGTTTTTAGCTGTGTTAATCAATTCAGCAGTGTAAGTGGGTTACTTGGATAACCTAGCTATATTGCGATGAAAAAAACATGCTGTGTCTTCCTATATAGTTTACTTCTCATATCTCAGACCTTGAGAACCAGAATAGCTGTACTGGGACTGTCTGGGATGGAGATAATCTTTCTTAGAGAAGCCCATACATTGCTGTGCTTTGCATTTGTGGCTAGAAGGGTGGTGATAGCACAACAGTATTCTGGCTATTGCTGAGCAGTGCCTGAAGCATCAAAGCTCTCTCAATGAGTTACTTCCTCAGGATGCAGTCATGAAAATAAAATATATCAACACCTGTCACAGTAATGACACGAAAGAAGAGACAGAAACCTCTGGAGAGTGAAGGAACAAGTTCTCTCAAGGAACAAGTTCTCTGGGCTTCCCCCGCCCATCTTTATTATATATGTGCCTTATAATTCACTGTGTATTGGAGGAGACAAAGGGCCTCCCCTCAATCACACTGGTCAAAGGAAATGTCCATCAAACTTCTATGCCCAGGAGAAAGGAATGTAAATAAAAAGATACTGTTACAATAACAGGACTATGTTTACAGAGAATGTCTGAGAAACTAGTTACAAAAGAATGATAACATCCAGAACTGCAGAAGGCAGGGCAACAAACACTGAAGTTCTTAATTTGAGTTTAAAAAAAAATTCAAAATCAACATGTTTTCCTCTATATTTTGAAAAGTTTTAGAGATAATGATACTTACTAATATTTACAGCAAAATGAAAATCACTTGTTAAAAAAGAAAAGGAGACATATTTCATGAAAAGCCCGTGAGATTCAGTGTCTGCAAACTAACATGGAAACCAGAAGCTAACATTTTATGCTGCTGGAAAACACCAAGGGCAAAAAGATTACAGTAATTCTTCTTCATTTTAAGTTAAATATATAACCTGAGGGTAACAAGCAGGGATTACTGCTAGCCTGAGGTAAAAAAAAAAACCAAACAACCAACATGTTAAATGTTCTCACCAATCACAAGACAGTATTGAAAATATGACTGGAGAAGAAGGTGTGGTCTAGCTGTGGAATTTCTTGTCCTATTGTTTCAGTGCATCAGGGAGAAGTAGATATAAAGCCTCAGAATTATGAGTTTGTACATACAAGGAATTTCATTAAGGAATTTCATTTCCACAGAAAAATGCGAAAGTGTGAAGCTGAGTCTGAAAAAGTCTTAATAGAAAATGAAAAGAGGAAAACTGTATTGTCAAAGATTTCTGAGTTATTAAGTATAACTGATTTTTTCTTTATATTTTACAGTCTATGCTGAAAATCACTAAAAGAAGGAAAGGTTAAAAAAAAAAAAAGTCCATCAACCTTATTAAACTCTTTGCATTTAAACTACTCAGCAGTTATAGAAAGCCTGAAACTTTCTGTTGCCATTAAGGCAATATGTAAATAAACATGCTGAAATTTAGTCTTGCTTTCTAAGGTATGGTAATTTGCATGAAATAACTTGGAAAGCAGTTTGCTCAGAAGTCTTCTCAATAAGATAGAAGCAAATTTTCACCATGAAATGGAAGCATTACAAGTGAATAAAAGGATTGTTATTTCTCAGCTGTGTCACCTTCATCCACAAATCAGTGTGCATGTCTACACACCAAGGGTCTTTATGCATATATGTATTTATATATAATCTCTGGGAGGTTTTCTGTCATATTCAATATTTTTCTCTTAGGTATAAACCTAACAGTGTTTTTTGGGGGTTGATTTTTTTTCTCTTTTGTTTTTGGCTTTGGATTTAGTTTTCCATGGAAAATCTTTCCTTTCTGGTTTAGACTTACTTTGGTAAGTTATTAAAGGGAACCATCAACTCAAACCCCTTGCAGTGCACCCAGTTAGGTACTAAAACTAATTTGTCTGAAAACTCCAATTGATTCCTGATTTAATGCTCTGAGTCAAGCAAACCACTGAACACAAGTTAGTCAACATCACTGCCATCCTCAATGTCGTCAAAAATAACATGCAAGCGTAGGTACAGAAGGTTTTAGGTAAACAACTATTTTATTGAAAGAACATTTTTCTTATTACATATAAAAATGTGAAGAAAAATAGCATACAAGGTAGTATACAATCTATATTACATTTATATCCTGTCTTATGTCTTCCTATGGAAAGATATACTATGGATATAAACAGGAAGCTTTTTAGCAGAGATCCAAGGGTTAATTTGTTATAAGGTTTATTAACAGAGGCAATTAAATATTTTTAAAAATAAAACACTTTTTCTTTTCCTGTTGAAGCAAATTTTGTTTTGTTTGTTGAAGCAAAGTTTGTACTAAGATGTTTCTTCAAGGTCACAGAAGTAAAAGCTTGCTTTTTTGAGCCTTCATATATTTAAAGAGAAAATTCTAAGGAATTCCCTAAAGGAAATAATTACTTTGATAAACAACCTTTATTGAATATAGTTGGAGGAGTATTTCTTCAGGGTACATTGCATTTGAGGTATTTTTCAGTAGAATTAATTAAAGCCCTGTTCCAACCACATTTCTTTATTTTCTAACCGAGTCATTTTCTGTCCAGCACAAAATCAAATTGAGTGTAAAACCGAATCAATTTGTCTGACAGTGAAATCATGAAAACTCTTAATTAATTGAGAAGCTTTAGCTTTACTTATCTTAAGTAAGGAACACCATGGCCATGCTGTACTAAATTGGCTAGGGAGCACATTTCTGGAAACCTTGGCTCATAGTTAAGCTAAATCATGATGAAAAAGATTTTTTTTATATCTCTGGATGCTGTTCAGAAATATTTGTGCCCTTTTCTTGCATTCAGGGACAGAGCTATCAACACTTTTAGGCATGGTTTGGAGAGTCAGATCTTTGTGTCTGCATTAAGTGCAGCTTATCTACAGTCATGTGAAGGCCACTGCTGTGGTAGACAACACAATTCACATAATTCTGTTAAGAACCTATCTCTAAATAGTGGAGCATTTCCAGCCTGGGAAGCTTGTGACTTCATAGTAAATGTGGTTCACTGTGTGTGTTTCTATTGTTGTGTATAATGAAATATATATATAATGAAATGTATGTATGTGTATAGATATATTAATTTTAGTTATTATTAAAAATTATTTAATTTCACATGTATAGATGTCAACAAAGTATTAAGCATTATTATATATTTTCATGCATTATTAATTGAAATATAGGCAAACTGAGGGAGATATAGTGATTTATAAAACAAAAGACTATTTTTAAATTTAAAGACAATAATTTCAAAATAGAGGAACTCTATGACCTCTCTAAACATGTTGAAGTGATCAAATATTTTGACATCTAATGTAGTTTGTGTGTACCAACATTGTATACAAATACAGTAAACACATTAAAAAAAATCCTTACAAATTCTTTCCTGAAAATTGGGTATTAACAAATGTGGACCAAATCTGGCTGCAGTGTCATAGCAGTCTTACTGTGATTTGGTTTGGGCTGACATGAAACCTATACATCAGTGTCATAAAATTTGAGATTTTTTTTTTGTGCCACCAATCAGCAAGATTATCTAGAAGTTTTTTTTTGTTTAGTACCTAAAAGACAGGATATATACAAGAACTTGCAGTTAAATTGACAAGATAAGCAAATACTAAAAATCATAGTGGTAAGAAAGAAAAGAAAAAGTAGTTTTTAGAGAAATTAAAAAAGTACTGGGTAAAAACATTCAGTGCAAACCATTACAATCTGACAGTAAATGCTAAAACCTACTTTGCTAAAGTAAGAAGGATTGAAAGAAATCTTGATCACTTTTGTTGGATCATGCAACAAATGTTCTAATCTCATGCTCTAAAGATTTTAGCAAATACATGCAGAAATAATTTCTCCTATTATGGAAGCATTTAACATGAGTTTGCAAAATGCTTTCCATCTCTGAATAGCAGCATTTTGATCAGGATTAGAAGCAAACTCAGGAGGGAATATTGGTGTGGTCAGTCATGAGAATAAAATATATTTATTTTCTAGTTACTGTATCACATTTGCATATTTAACATCATAAAAGCTGAGCCAAATATGGAATGAAAAGAAAATTTCCGTAGTTTAAGTTGTGAAGACCCCGATTTTTCTCTAGAGCATGATATTGACCTTTATTGTAAGAGAGTTCCTATTTCCCCAAGAGTCTTCTAGCAAGGAGATGAACGCCTTTTCTAAATTATGTACATATATAAAAAGTTTTAAATCTTAGACCTGAAATTCAGATTAAAGAAAGAATGACCTCGTGACAATAGCATATTTTGTGATTTTTTTGGTTTTTTGTTTTTTCTTTTTTTTTTAATGTGCATTGGGGAATTCTGCCAAAATTTAGCTAATTTAAATGCTTTTGAAAAATCCCCACTCTTCAGAAGGTGCTGGAAATCTTGCGAATGGACATTTTACACTTCAACAACTGTAACTTCTTAAGAGTTATGCATTTGACTCATGATTCCAGAGAATCGGATGTATTCAGTTCAGAGCATCTGGAGGTCTTTGAAATATGTAGAATATTAACAGGGAGCTGATATTGTGGAGGGAAGGAGCTGCTGAAGGAATGAATCTGTTTCATTATCTTAGGAAAAGGAGACCAAGCAGGATACAGAAGACAAATTGGATAAGGAGCCTCTAAAGAATGTGGGGACTACAGGGCAGTATTGAAAAGCTTTAGTAGGCAAAATGGGTAAGAGGGACAGATAAGTACAACACAGACTTTGGGAAAAAAACAAGGACTTGAAACATATGAGAAAATCCTGCTTGACAGAGAACTCACCTGGGAATATAAATGGCATTCCAGCATTGTAAAATGGTGTTTTCAAACAATCCTGGGATGAATAATCTGAAGCTGCAAGTGCTCAAATTCAGGCTGGGTAGGTCTTTGAGAAGCCTGAAGTACTGGAAGATGTTCCTTCCCATGGAAGTGGGGAGTTGGAGTAGATGACCTTCAAAAGTCCCTTCCAACACAAAATCATTCTGTGGTTCTATGATTGTATGAAGTGTGGGATCTAAAACTACTGAGGTGAGAAGATTAGAGAGGTGAGAGATATTAAGAGAAAATGCAGCTAGACAGCATCAGCCTGAAGAAGACTGAGAAGGGGAAAAAATGTGTATTACTGCTTATTATGGCTTATCTGCCACTTATGTAAGGAGACGCAGAATAAAGGAGAGCCGAGCCAGTTGTCGTGTTCAGAGCAAAGGGCGGAAGGGGCAGAACCCACCTTCTTTTAATTCTTATATACACTTTTAGAAATTACAGTTCATTGGAGAAAATTAACACTTCCGTCTTTAACTACAGTGGTTAAAAGAAATGTCCATCAAAGGATCTGTGTCCATGGGAAAGGAATGTAAAACAAGATAATTTTACAACAACATAGCTATGTTTACAGAATTCTCGTCCTTGAAAGCTATCTAGCACAGCTAGCTATCCTTAACAGTAAAAATGGGCAACAAATGTGAATTACTTTTTTAAAAGTAAAATACATAATTCCTGAGTCTGGTCCTTTCTGGGTATAGTAGAAAATTATGTGTGCCTCAGGAATGTGTTGTATGCTATTAATTCTTATCACATCATTCATTGGATATGGCATGGAGTTGTGTGATATTGTTTGATCCGTTAGCTCAGGGATCTAGAAGATCTAGGGTTTCTGGTGATAGTGTAAGAACTTAAATTATAGAATTTCAGTCTTTTCTTTTTAAAAAATATTTTCTTGCCTAAGGAGCCACAGAAGCATGTACAACTGTATTTTCATTGTTCACAATATTTGTAAAGACCAACATTTTTATGGTTGAAACATTAAGCACTTGAAAGTTAGAAAATGTCTGACTGTGAGTTTCTTATGTTTCATATGAACCTCCCTGACTTCCCTTCCACCTTTTTGGGAGTATGGTTTCCGATTAATCACAGTGACAGCTCAGGCTCTTGTGCTTTCAAAGCAAACTTGGAAGATATAAAAAATGAAAGTGACTATGACCTCAGTTTTATAGCATGTACACTGTATATCTAAAGCATTAAAGTTAGTACTATACAGAACAATACAAAATACTACAGGTGAAACAAGGGAGGATAATTACAGATGTAGAAAATGCAGTTCTTTTAATTAACCACACAAAACAGTCAGTAATCTCTCTCTCCTCTGCAATGCTGCTACCAGCTCTGCATACTTGACTACAGTATGAGAATAGCTCCCACAGCTTGAGGGGCAAGGAAAGTGGCTACAGTGGTAATGACAGACATTACGTTCAATCCTCGGCACTAATTGAGGACTGTGTTCAGTAATGGATTTGCTGTATCCCCATACCCACAGCTTTTCTTTCATTAAGACAGCCAGAGTTCAAATCGTTTGCAATCTGATGAGAGAAAAATGTTGGCTCTCCTTTTAAGAAAATGCTTAATGATGCACTGATTTTGAGTGTGTTGTGAAGTTCTCTGAACTTAAATACCCGCAGTGTGGAAATGAGTCTCAATAACAGAACAGCTGAGAATGAAGGTACTTTTTCAGACATTTCAAGGACAATCAGACAATACACACAGGCTGTATACAGACAAGCTTGGCAATTATTAAAAGTAATAACATTTACCAACAATTTCACCAAAAAATATTTTGCCATTCCTTACTTGTGGTGGAATTAACCTTTCATTTTAGATTTATAATCTCAGCATTTAGTGGATATGATTAAAAAATACCTTTCCAGTCAGCAGAGAAAGACACCTCCCAGGAGAAACTGATCTGATAAAAATGTATAAATTACATCTTTCTTTCTCCAGTGGATAAAAGACAGCCCAGATTTTTTGCCTTGATTAGACACCTAGAGCTCAGATGGCTGAAATGTGGCAACATGAACCCCATCTGTGATGTCCAAAAAAGAAACAGTCACCAAGGGTAGACCTATGTTCTAAATACAGACTCTCTCAGTTTACATCAGATTTGTCTAATCTAGACCTGTAAATCTGATTCATTGATCCTGAAATTGTTTGGCATAAATTCAGGTCAGTTCATTATTATAAACTGGATATGCAGGATCATGCAAGACTGAATTTTTACCTGTTAAACACTATCTGTGAGGGAAGAGTTGCTGTCTGGCTGATAGTGAAATACAGATAATCTCAATACCTATCAGAGTTCCTGGCTTTGGTCAACAGACGTGGTGTCCCACTGCTGAGCAGTGCATTACTCACTTAAAAAAACTTGATATTACTGCTCTGGTTGCATGAAGCCAATATCAGAAGATAATATCAAGGTAGAAACTGTAAAAATGGCTTCCTACCTAGATCTCAAAGTGAGCAGAGGAAGAAAAGGGGTATTAACAGGTAAAATTGGTCATATGAAAATAAAAGTGTGGCTTTTTTTTTTTTTTTTGCTATGAATCTATGAGGTAAAAAAATAATAATAAAAACCTCTTATATGCTTATCATATACATTAATGACTCACTGAAGACAATGAGTCATAAATGGCCTGAAAGATCCAGAAGTTCAAATCAGCCCTGTTTGCTTGTTCTGTTTCTTGTTCTAATAGCTTGAATTAATTACTCAAAATTAAATTTCAGGATCGGTTGTGAGACATGAAACGCAAAGAGGGAAAACAATTCAATCCAACAGGTATGTGTTTAATATAGTTTTTATATTTATTACACTTATTGTCTCACTTTGCTACTAACTGGCTATTAGAAAAAGAACAGTGTAAAAACACGTATTCATAGAAAAGCAAACAAAAAATCAAATGTGTATCTGTGTGGATATAAATAACTAATCATAGTTACAACCCATAGTTTATTAGAGACAGGATTGAAAAAAACATCCTGTGGATGAAGTGCTTTGTAATTTTGGATTAGTTTTTTGTAAGTCAGGACTCTGGCATATTGAACACTATTAGAATTTGTGAAGCCATGGCAGCTTCTGTTTAAAACAGTTAATGATCTCGGCTTAATCTGAGAGATAGCAGACAACATAAAAAGTAAGGAAGAAAGTAGAATGGGATAATTGCATTAATAGGCACAGAGAGACATATAGGGTAGTTAACATCTATACCTAGAAAACCTGTCTAGAAGACCTCATTCTTTTAAAAAATTTAGTTCTATGGTGTCAGTCATGGGACATGGAAAACACTAGCTTCTCATGGTAGTTTTACACTAGCAAGTATCAAAATCTGAAGAACATACACATATACCTGGTTGGATTTCTGAATCACTTACTTCTTGAGTATCTAAAAGAAATAAGTCCAAAGACATTTCCCCTGAAATACCCATATAAAGGAATTAAGTACACCCTCATCAAAGTTGCAGATGACACCAAGCTGAGTGGTGCAGTGGACACACCTGCAGGACAGGATGCCATCCAGAGGGACCTGGACAAGCTCAAGAAGCGGGCCCATGAAAATCTCATGTGGTTTAACAAGGTCGGGTTCAAGGGGCTGCACCTGGTTCATGAGCGCTTCCAGTATCAAGAGAGGCTGGGGAATGAACAGATTGAGAACAGCCCTGCCAAGAAGGACTTGGGGGTGCTGGTGAATGAGAAACTGGACATGATCCTACAATGTTAGACTACAGCCCAGAAACCCAGCTGTGTCCTGGGCTGTGTCAAAAGCAACGTGGCCAGCAGGGCGAATGTGGGGATTCTGCCCCTCTACTCTGCTCTGGTGAGACCCCACCTAAAGTGCTGCATCCAGGTCTGAGGTGCCCAGCACAGGAAGGAAATCAACCTGTTGGAACAAGTCCAAAGAAAGGCCACTAAGATGATTAGAGGGATGGAGCACCTCTTCCAAGGGGAGGGGCAAACAGAATCAGACTTGTTCAGCCTGGAAAAAAGAAGGCTTCAGGGTGACCTAGTTGTGGCCTTTCAGTATCTGAAGGGAGCCTACAAGAAAGATGAAGACTGGCTATAAGAGCATGCAATTACAGGACAAGGGAGAATGGCTTCAAACTGAAAGAGAGTACACTTAGATTGGATATTAGGGAAAAAAATCTTTACTGTGAAGGTGGTGAGACACTGGAACAGGTTGCTCAGAGAAGTTGTTCCCCATCCCTGGAAATGTTCAAGGCCAGTCTGGATGGAGCTCTGAGCAACCTGGTTTAGTGATGAGGCCCTCTCCATGGCAGGGGGTAGTAGGAGCTAGCTAATCTTTAAGTTCCCTTTCATCCAAGCCATTCTATGATTCTGTAGTTTCCTAATAAATTTCTCCTGCCCTTTTTTTTATTACTCATCTGAGCTGACCTCTCTTCAAAGTAATAATTTAAATTTCTTTTGATATGCAGCTCTACAAATTCATTCAAGAATCTGGAAGATTTCTATGAATAATCTTCTTTAAAAAATCTGAAAATTTCTGTGGAGGCAGTTTGCATTAATCCTCTTTTGGTTCTTATGCAATTTTACATTTAAAGCTTATAGAATCATAGAATACCTTGAGTTGGAAGGGACCCACAAGGATCATCAAAGTCCAACTCCTGGCCCTGGACAGGACAGTCCCAGGAATCACACTGTGTGCCTGAGAGCATTGTTCAAACAATTCTTGAAATCTGTCAGGTTTGGTGCCATGACCACTTCTCAGGAGAGCCTCTTCCAGTGCTCAACCATTCTCCAGGTGAAGTACTTCTTTCTAACATCCAAATGTAACCCAGACCTCCCCTGACACAGCTTCACACCCTTCCCTCAGGTCCTGCCACTGGTGAACAGAGAGATAATCTTGGATCTGCTTAGACTTTACAACTCTCACAAAAAAAAATTGGAGTTGACAAATATAATTCTCTGAGAACCAGAAATTTGGGACTGAGCAGCAAAGGATGGTATTTTCAGGATGATATAGAGAAGTGAAAATAATACTTGAGTGTATAGATTTCTAATAGCGTGTTGGCAATTAGTGTATCTAATCTAATTTATTTTGAACTACTGAGTCTTTAAACAAATAAGTTTATATTCTTGTATTTCTTTCATTTAATAAACACCATGTCTATTAAGCCAGGTTTAATTAGTACAATTAGTAGAGTTTGTATATTTCTGAAAAGTCAGAGGCAAATGAGAAGACATTATCTTCTATGATTATTGTTCACCATATTTATTTTTCTTTAAATACCATTAAAGTTTCATAGTTAATTGTCAATAGATTCTGGTTCTTAGCAATTATACAATTGTCACCTTGGCTGCACACTTTTGACAGATGTCCTAGCTTTATCCTTTTTGATGATTGTATTTAAAGCTTGCATTTAGCTTTTTTTGACATTTCAGTATCCTCCCAGGGAAAGAAATGTTGTAAAACTGCATATGATCAGAAAGTCTAGGAATCAGTTATATAACTCAGATATGCACTTATTAAATTTAAAGGGAATGTGGTATCAGAGTCAAAGCACTTAATTAATAGAAGAGGGCAGAGACTAGGTAAGATGAGATAACAGTCACTTACTACTAAGAAGTAAAAATATTGTCAGTCTGGACACAGTACTGCTTTGTATGGCTCTGCTTTGCTAAAGTCATTATTTTACTTCTGTTAAAGCAACGGTAAGGATTAAAAAAAACACCCCAGACAACAAAGAAAGTAAAAAAAAAAATTTGCAATGAACACTTAAGAATGAATGGATGACTAAATGCTTTATTAATTCCTGTATTTTGTCTCTACCTTATTCAGACTTCTATTGTATATTTAAGTAACATCCCCATTGGGATAAACATTCAATGCAAGTAATTAAAACAGTTATTGAGCTAGAGGTATTTTCTTGGGAATATTTAGGAGGTACAGCACTTCTTCTGAGGTGCTTGGGAGTGTGCTTGTTGCACAAGACTTGAGCAGAGCACATGTTCAGCTGGCATTTTTTCCTTGAATACCCAGACATACCATTTTCATATCAAACCTCTCTTAGTATATATTAAAGGAATAATCACTGAAACAATTATAAAATTCATAGAAACATTCATAAACTGTCAATCTATCTCATGTTTTTACTTTACATTTTCTTCCTGAAGGTACATAAAAGCAAGATGACTAAATCAAAACCATGGATTCACAGAGTCACTTGATTGTATCACCAGCTGCAGAGCTCAAAAAACTGCCTGTCTGGTTTATCCTGCTTAAATATGATTGAGATGAATATAGATAACAGTGGGGAGCTGGTCTGTAAATGTACAATTAAATTTGGAGAACATTATAAGACTGTAAAACTATGTCAGGAAACAAGCTTCTACAAATCTCGTAAAAACTTGCATTCAAGAGAGGTAGTGCTTAGGTGCTTCTTAGACATAAGAAGGTTACAGAGTCAAAATCATCAGAGAAGTGAAAAGAAACATAGTGATTAATTAAAAATAAAACTTAAATCCATAAATTATAGCAGTTTAAAAATAATTGCTTTTTTTTCAGTTGATCAGAATGAAGTTCCTTGAAAATCTGTACATTGTGCACAGAAGATCTCATCTCCTCTGTGCAAGACTGCCAATACAAATTTATTTTTGAATTTTCTTTTCATTTAAATCTGTGTAAGATTTATTCCATCAGGATTCAAAATTATTTTCCCTTGACATATTATAATTTATAATGTTATAATTTCCTGTGGAAACCTTTGGATTTGCTACTTCAATTACAAATTTTAAAAATACAATTTTTGGACTTTTTTTTTACCCAAGAGGAATGTATTTTGTTTCTTTCAAATAAGCAGCTATTTCTCATTGAATTATTGAGGAAAAAAAAGGGACAATTTCCTATTTTGAAAAGATATGCATTGTAAACAAAATTAAAACATAAACATGCAAAGGCAATTGTGACATAAAAGTGATTAATAAAAGCTTGGTATTAAAAGAACAGCTGAATAGAAATAAAATGGGGATTTGTTGTCTGCATGATAATTTTTATCTTTAATAATGTAAGTTTTCTGAAATCAGAAGAACCAAGATCAGGTGAACAGTCTTCCAAAAAAGTAGTAGCTGTCTGTACTGAATTAATTTAGATGAAATTGCTAGCAAGCATCCTAATAAGAATTTCTCCACATACAATGCTTCTTGTCTTGTGCAGAGAGGACTGATTATTTGACATAACTGCAGGAAACAATAAGGGCATAACTTACCAGTTCCTGCAGAACAGTCTCTTTGAAGGATATCACAGCACCTGATTTAACAGCCCTTTAAATACTGGGGTTGAACATGAGGGTACCAGTGTCATTAGGGATGATCAGTCTGTTGGTCAAGAAAAGGGTATTAGAAATAAGACAAATTGGTAGATAAAAAATCATTAGACAAAGTGAAATAGAGAAATAATGAACACTGAAGCAGAGGCTCAGCTTCCTCTGGTCAGAAACAGCATAGCAAATGTGCATTGAGGCTGGATTTTGAAGGCCATGTGCATACAGAAGGTTATTGCTGCAGCTGGGGTAAATTTTTGGCTACTGAGACACCACTCCTCAGAGAAAAAAACTTCTCCAATGCAAAAGGGCATGCAAACTCCACAATAGAGCAGCAGCTGTAACTCAACTGTCCCAGAACTTCGCTTCAGTTAGTTTCAATCTTTGATGAGATTTTCTGTCTAAATATTTCTGCTGAACACTAAATAGAAATTAGTACTTAGGCCCTTTCTTACATATGCTATTGCTATCAAGAAAATATGTCATCTTGTCATAAGACAAGTACTAGGTGACACTTAGATATGGCTCCTTAAAGCAAATTTAAAGATCGCAGTTGTGGTCTTGCCTGACCTTAGTCTAGACTGAAGGCCTAAGCACTCTTCTGTAATAAGCAATTCTCTTAATAGCTATCCTTGACATAGATACTTATTATTTTAATCTTAATCATAACTTAAATTTTCAACTAAAAGTCCTTTATGTATTTACAACGACCTTCAGCAACACACTCAAATTAAAGTCAATTTATCATTTTTCAGGCTTTTCACATGCAGATTCTGGAAAATGATAAAAAAAATCTTCAGTTATCATTTTACTGAATGAATTTAATAACTATGACAAATATTTTTATTTGCATATATGTGTTCTAACTATTTTCCTATAAATATAATTATACTAAATTTATTCCAAATTTACCTACCCTGTAGATACCTGGGCAGTACAGAGTTGCTGCAGTGCTTTGCCTCAAACACCAGTGACCACTCAAGTGGCAAATTGGAACTGGATGTGCTTGGAAAGGGAGGCACTACCAGGGTATGACAGCATACCCTCTGTCTGAAAACAAATTTTTTTTTTTTTTGCATGTTGGACACAGAAACCTGAATTCCATGTTCCATGTTGGCCACAAAACATGCAGCAAAGCACAGAAATGGGGTCAAGGCAAGACCAGTAGGGCGAGATTGACACCATCAAAAGACCCTAAAAGTCCTCTGCCCATTTCCAGAAAGAAGTCCAGAAGGAAGGACTGTGCATGCTACCTTATTCGGGTGAAGAGCAAGAGGCAGGGAAAACTTACCTATAAAAAAGTATCCCACAGAGTCTGTGTGATGTGCCCCCAGGATCCTGGATACTCTGTCAGCTGGAGCAACACTGGACCCAGGACTGGTGATTCCCTTCATCTCATCTCCCTTTCATTTTTCTCTGTCTTCCCTCTTTCTTCTTCTTCTTCTGCATATATGATGGTGATGATTATGATGTAGGAGCAAAAATACATACTAATTTCCATGCCAACTGTGTAGAGTGTTAATAAATTTTGTGAATTTTTCTTTTTTGGTACCTTTTTGACTTTTGCCATTCTTTTTCTAACATGGGCATCTGCGAATCTTGAATGTTCCCTTCTGTGTAGGAGTGGGACACAACATACACATAACTTAAATTTTTCTGACTTTGTTGTATTTTTGGCTATCTTAATTCAGCTGTTCAAAACCAGCTGGACTGTTTTCATTGCATGGATTGGAAATGTATCTGAAATTAAATATACTGAGGTGCAGACGGATTGACAGTGTTAGCATTAACAGTTTACTACAGCTCCTCATACTTTAAAATGTAAATGGTTGATCAACTTTTGCATCTAAAGATTGATTTGAGGTTCTGAGACAGCTAAAGGTCTAGAAAACAATGAGAAAAATTCCCTTATTCTTCCCTTATTCTCTCTCCTTAGAAAACTATTTTCTCCTCTGTATATAAGAAAATATGGAGTAACAGTACATTTAAATTATGTAGAGTTTTGGGAGCAAGCACTGCACTCAATCCAGTTCCTGTTGCACTGAGATGTTACTGATTCGTTCTGGTGATAGGCACCTGAGCTATTAGAAAAAGAGAAGGAAAGAGTCACTGTCACATTATAAGGATCAAATGCCATGGCTGTTATCAGCCTAAGATTTGAAGATGATACTGACAGTAATATGGAGGCTAAACACATTGGAAGAAAACACATTTGGAAGAAAAAAAAAGTCAGTATGTTCTTGGCAGTAAGGTCCACTGCTGTCAACAGCAATGTAGTTACTTGGATGCAGGTTCTGGGAGTCCCAAGTGCTTGAATAAAAAACTGAGTGTCTCAGGGACAAACTTGTTGCTTGTTTCACTGAGTATCTGCTACTGGCTACTATTGTCTCCGGGCCTAGATAGACCAAATCAGGCAGATGAACAAGTTGGGAAGAATTTGTTTAGTTTTCATCTTTAGTTTTTGTCTGATATAAATCACCCTTACTCTTTCTGACCCAATCATGCTGTAGGTATTTGCTAACTATCTTATATGATAGAAAGTATATCTATAAAGTTGTTCTTTTTAGAATTATCAAATATTATTTTTGAGAAACATAAAACAAACAAACAAACAAAGAAAATGAAGCCAACCCCTTATCCAACTTCTCCTAAAAATATATGGATATTTACCTACATTAGAAAAAACCCAATATTTGGGAAGTGACTTTTTCTTGAAAAACCTTTCTAAAATCTCAAGATTTTCAGATTTTGCTGTATTGAGACAAGTTCTTATGCAGAAACCTGGTAATCTTAAAGCCTTTTGTGCCAAATATAGTAGGATGGGCAAAAAAAAAAGTAATTAAAGTTTAATGGATTATCATAATATTAGTTACTTGATGTTGGTTTTAACATTAGTGGGAATGTTAGTGAAACTGGCCTGCTACTGAAATCCATGCATACGTCTATTAGGTTTGAAGTAAATGTTACTATTACAAAACTGTCCACTTAGCCTTATATTTACTTTTTAAGTTCATAGCTAAACAAGGAAGACCTGGTTCATAATTTTATTTTCTTTACCTTCTTTTTTCTTTCCTCTCCTCCCGTGTTTTAATGAGAAATACTTCAAATTAACTTAGAATATTCTAATCACAGTGTATTTTGGTATGGGAAGGTTAATGTTAGGAGGACATTCTGCCTTACACAGTTAACAAAATGTCACTTGGCATGAGAGATTAGAAAATTTTCATCAACACAGTCTAAAAAAAAAGGGCTGCCTTATGTCAGTGATGGATTGCTCTTCCAAAGCCAGGGAGAGTTCATTAGTTCTTGTGCCTTCAGGGCCTCAGTCCAGGTTTTAGCTCTCACGTGACAATACAAATTAGGGATGCACAGGGTTGTAATGACATATTTCGTCCTTGCTGTGCAGAATAGCCATGCATCTGCAGCAAGTGGCAGAACGTTTGTCAGTTTGAGGAGGCTTTGTAATGCACAGAAGGCTTCCTGCAGTGAAGTAATTTGGCTGAGCTGACAGCTACTGGTGACTGTATTGCTCTAATGCATGTTTGATCCATCCAAACACAGTCTCCCGTTAAGATATAAGGCAGTTTTAATTTTTCATCTAAGTGTTTATTAAATATACTTGGCCAAGTTCAGTGATGATTTACCTGTGCCTTTGATGCAGCAGTTTGCTTCTTTGTTGTGTTGTGGGGGTCCTTTCCCTTCCCTTCCCTTCCCTTCCCTTCCCTTCCCTTCCCTTCCCTTTCCTTTCCTTTCCTTTCCTTTCCTTTCCTTTCCTTTCCTTTCCTTTCCTTTCCTTTCCTTTCCTTTCCTTTCCTTTCCTTTCCTTTCCTTTCCTTTTTTTATTGTGGGGTGGGATTTTGGGGGCTGGGGGAAGGGTTTTTTGTTGTTGTTTATTTGTTTATTTGTTTTTCTTCTTGGATTAATTTATGCTATAAGAGAGTCTATCAGCATTTGCATTTTTACTTGGGAAAAAATAAGACATATGGAGATTTAATGGTGTGTAATATACCTTCCTTTGCTAGGCTATTTAAGGTTTATGTACATATTTAATTTTAAGGATTGATGGTAGAGTCACTTTTACACAGCATTTTCATAGGCTGTAGCAAGGCTGCCTTATACAAGCAGTGCTATTGATTCATTAATTCTTAAAATACAGATTGAATACATCACTGGATTCACTCAAAATACAGATTGAATACATCATTGGATTCACTCAAAATACAGATTTAATACATCATTGTGTTCACTCTATCTTTGTGATATAGCTCTTAAAACAAAAAGTTTTTCTCAAATTTGCTAGTTTAAACACCTGTGGAGTTTTATCTCATTTGTAGATAAAAGCAATTTCTTGTTCTCCAAATATGATTGTTTTGAGCTATGTTCATTTTTACCCATTCACTTATTGAAAAAAAAATCTTAAAAAGGAATAAAATCACAATCCAAGGCCACTTGCTTTTCCACAACAACTTTAAAGAGTTTAAAAGCAGAGTTGACGGAGTTAACTAAAAAAAACTATTTCTTAAACCTTCAAGGCAAACACATCGATTTTGAGGTGAATTGGCACCAATATAAAGTTATGCAAGGAAAGTTATCTGGCTAAGAAATATTTAATCACCTAAATTTGCTGTTGCAAAACTCCAAATACAAAAGATAATTATGAGAACTAGGAGGGAAGAACCAATGTTTTGCTATCACCGCTTTCATCTGTCTTGAAAATAACCAAATAACTTTAAAAGATTCTTCCTAATATATAATCCTTCTTTCAGTCTTGGAGTGAAGTTATATTCCCATGGCCTTCTTTGACCCTGTGAAAACTAAAAATCTTTCTAAATGAAAAATGATATTTGAAGTCCCAGGCAGTGGAAATACATATTTTAGCTGAAAATTTTGACATTATATAACATGAAGGGTAAACTTTCTAACATAAAGAGCACTGTGCTAAAATTATTGTATAGAAACTAGTAGTAAAATAGGCAACAAATAAATTAAATATAGAAACAATGAAAAGGTGTTGTTTTAAAAGAAAATTACATACTATGTACATATATTATTATGTCATGTCTGTCAGAGTATAAAGCATTCAGAGGCTTAAAATGTCACATTCATAATGCCAATAATTGCTGTCTCAGTTTATTTGTAGTTTAAACAGTTCATTAATTTTTCTGCATCCCATTCATTATTCTGTATACAAATATATTTTTCTAAAATCTAAATAATCTCTTAGCCAGATTAAAACCATCCCGGCAAAGAACAGTGTGCAGCAAAATGACCCACCTACTTAATTGGTTTCTTAACTGTGTTTTCAATCTCCCAACAGATTTGATACTGATACAACTGTAATAAAAAGTATAGAAATAAAACAAATCATCAGATCTACACTATTTTCTTTTATTTTTTCCCACATTCATGTCTGTAAATTTGAAATCTAAATTTAAAACACAGAAGAAGAAAGAAAGGAAATCAAGGTGTGTTAAGAAAAGTGCAACTTGTACCAGAAGAACGTGACAATGGTTCTCTCAGATAAAATTCCATGATGTCTCACAGGATACCCATGACAAAATGTCCTATATGCACAAATTGTTAGTTTAACAATGCTTACTCAGAGGTAATCTGGCAGGCTTTGTTCCCAAGGGAACATTAGTACTTTCCCTGTGGTGCTACCTCTGTCCTCCCTCACTGACGGGTTTATACTGAGTGGTAGAAAACTTTTAGTAGTATTGCAATCATTCAGTTTCTTTCTTTCTTAGCCTTTACCTTTCTCCTTGATTCTTGTATTGTTCTGATTTGGCTTGCCATGACTCATATTTGCTTGATTATAGCACTGGGACATTCTTACTTCTCACACGAAATAAACTCTCCTTCCTCTTTGATGTTTCTGGTGCCTTTTTGAAGATGTAATTTCATATGAATACAGTGGTGGTGGAGACAATTCAGATCTTTATTTAATGTTTTGCTATTAGTTTTAGTTTTGGCCCAGTTCTAATTAACTAAAATACTGAACAATTTTTTTTAATCTTTTTTTGTCTGAAATGAAAAATTTAGGATCTGGTTAAAATCTCAGGATCAGGTTATTCATCCTGATGAAAATTATAATTATTTGCAATTATATTTTATTTATACACAACCAGTCCATTGAAAACTTCGTCATGGTTTAAAATCAGGAATGTCATAATTTCTGTTTCAGCTGATGAAAGAAGCAAAATTTCTTAGATAAATGTTCTATATATACAAAACTATACCCCTAATCACACACGCTTGAAAATAAATTGCGTCATTCACACCTAAATCTATCAATGTTTTGTGCATCACGTCTCAGCCCAGCATCTCTCAGTCTATTATTACTTGCTACCATGATAGCAGTTCCACACTGCAATCTGTGTCTGTAAATAGGCTTGTCCTATGATGTCCCATAGCCACATTGACGGGAAGCAAAACAGTTTTAAGTTTTTGTTGCTTCATCAACAGTACCAAATGCCATACTACATAGTTTATCTCCAGTGGAATACCTTAGTTTCTGAAATAATGGCATTTAGTTTCTTGTTTAGTTCCTGATTTAGCAGATCTCTGAACTCTACATCTGCTGGAATTGCCTTGCCAGTGGGAACAGGCAGGAAACTTTACAGATGGCTTGAAGTTAGAGTGGGGACATCAGTAAAGAACTATCTGGGACCCTTGATTACACAGAACTGGAGGTTTCCTTCAGATTATTTGTGCTTCAAATTCTGCTAGACAGAAACTAACAGAAAGAAAAAGATAATCTTCAACAGTTATGAGTGCTGAGCAAGCCTTAAGAACCTGATGTTCGTAGGAGGATACCTAATGCGGCATTTAACCTTACACCCTTCTATGCCCTTTGACTTTTAGTGTAAAGTTGAAGTATCATCAGAATAATAATTTTGCCAAGTAATTTCTTTTCCCTTGTTAAAAGTGAGGAGAGAGAAACTGATGGCAAAAGATTTTTCCCTTTGTCTTCCAACGATTTTTTCTGTGTCATTGTCAACATAGAGAAGAATTCAGGTTTCTGTGTCCAACATGCAAGTTTGTGACCATTTCAAGAAAAGTTAGGCACTAATTTCTTAATAAAGACCCTTCTACTTTTCTCAAAAAAAGGCCATAGATATTTAAGACATCTCTTCATAGTAGTAGTAGTATTTTCAAGTGATGAAAGACATTTTTCATCTTGCAAAAAAGAGCAATATTTTATTCCTTGTAAACTGCTGCAATCATAGCGATGTCATGATGAGTCAGCTACAGTAGTATTTCTAAAAGATGTGACTTCCAGAAAATTTTCATTCTTGCCAAGTTTGAGGTGTGGAAGATATAGAGAATGATGTAGAGATGAAGAATCCCAACTGAAGTACATGCACATAGATCTGTATAAAGAAAAAACAATGTCACAGCAGGGTATGAATTTTGACCAAGGAACTAAAACATGTATTGCTCTAGGGGAAAAAAAAAAAGTAACATCTTGATCAAAACATGCATTTAGAATCCAGAATATGCATACATATATATATAGGAGAAGAAAAATTCTTAGAGGAAAATAAATTACAAACTCTTTTGCTCTAATGATACACTTAAACCTCCAAAATGTTTTCCTGTTTGATTTGGGAAAAAACTAAGATTTTTTTTTTTTTAATTCAATGAATAATGTGATAAAGAAGCATTTCTGCCACTACAAAGCCATACATGTCTGATATGATACTGTGCTATAAATTCAGATAACTCTTTCCAAAAACCCTTACTACAATAGAAATTGAACTTTTGTCTATGATGGCCCAAGTGGGTAACCAACAATCATATTAGCAACACACAGCCTTGCACTGCTGGAACTTTCACAACTTGTACTGAATGATTAAACTATACACTGGCCTAGATAATCATTACAAGGGACATAATTTAGTCTTGCAGTTCTGATATTCAAGAGAAGAGAACTGACTGTCAAGTTGCTTATTAGACTGCAAGATTAAGACATAAACACCAGAAAAAAAATGTTGACATAATAGTCAGAGCATAATGGAGACTCCACTTTAAATTTCTATTCCAAATTTAGATCCAAAGACAGCTTTTTAAGTTGCATATTTCTTTTTTTGGGTGAAGTTGTGGATACCTAATTGTGGCAGTGTGTGTGGCAGAAGCCACAACCCCAGATGCTCAAGACTGGTGGGACCAGCCTGACCCTGCTACTGCCTAAGCCACACTCTCTGGTTAGGGTGAGCTTTTGGTTCACCCCCAGCATCCCTTTCAGTTTAGTTTACATGTTGCAGTTTCATTGGTTAGTTAGCATATGACTTCATGTTCTATAAAAGGTTATGTTCTGGAAATTTCATTTCAGTTTGGTTAGCCATGGGTAACATGTACATCTTTGTACCCCTATTGGTTACATTCCCCTGCTTATATCCCTATAAATATCCCTCTATGCTCCGTTCTGCTGCTTTGGTTCCTGGACGTGTTTGGCTCTTCCGGATCCTTGCGCCACCTCTCCTGGATCCCTGGACCCTCTCCTGCCTCTCCCTGCCGCTTTCCCCAGGAATAAAGAGCTGGAGTTCACACCAAGGCCCTTCTCTCAGGTCTTTACTCTTGCTTGAGCATGTGACATCGGCTTGGGGGTCTCTTTCCTCCCGAGGCGCCCGCA
>VZRZ01006177.1:53267-98563 GCA_013398175.1 Climacteris rufus | reverse complement strand
TCTCTTGCCTCCAGAGGAGCCAGCACTAAAAGAGCTGCCGGAGGAAACCCTGTGTCTGGGGTCATTGTGATCTGCAGCCCCCGCTCCACCAGGGTCACTCCCAGACTATTGCTGAGTGGCCTCGAGAGCCTGGCCCCCAGAGCCAGCGATACCTAATGAATATTTTAACAGAATATTTTCACAAAAGTTCATCTTGACTCACACAATATGCTAAGGAAAATGTTTTGCATTAAGTAAGTAAGTAAGTAAGTAAGCAAAGAGTTCCTGAATGTCTTTACTTATTTTTAGGTGTATATATGTACAGAAAACCAGTCCACGAGTGAGATATTGTCCTTAGCAAAACAGAGTGTCAGAATGATGGAGCAAGAAAATCTATGAAATTCCATACATATTTTGTTTAGAGTGTCTTTTTTCTCAAATGTTGCAAGCCCAAAGACAGTATGCTCACTCCTTACAATAAAATAGAGTATGCTTCCACCTTCTTTTTTTCTGAGAAAGATAGCAGGAAATATTCTGATGGCTTTTTGTCATTTCAGTGTTCCCTTTTAATTGAGGAAAAATCCCACAGTCAAGAAAAAGTACTTTTATGCAAACTTTGTGTTAGCAGATAAGCACATCACTCCACAAATATGAGGTGTGGGATGCTGGATTATCTACTGCTTTTTTTTTCAGGTGATTAAAAAAATATTTTTTTACAGCTCTGTCATTGTGTCAAAGAATAATTTCTAAGTAAGTTTTGTGTGTTTCTTTGTTTAAACCCATTAATAATTAGGAGGATTTTTATTATTATAGTAAAAAAAGATATTAGCTTTCAACCACTACTTTCTTGTCCTTTCCTTTGCATTATAAAAGTATTAAAAAGGAAAACTAATGTTCTGACCATAGGCATACATTTTTAAAAATATATTCTATAATAAAATAATAATAATAACATAATAATCAATGTTATTAGAACCATTACTATTACTACTATTGATGAAAGGAACAAGGCTGTAATTTCCTACCTGCTTATCCCACTATAAATCAAACCTTTTCTTTTTTAAAACAAATTTATTTGTGTCTTGCTATTTGTATTCATAGCACACATACTTCCAAGTGACTATAAAGCCATCGTTAGCTGTATGATTTAAAATATAATAACAGGAAAACACTGGAGCTCAGAGTGTTTTGTGCATGTGTTACAGAGAAGTGAATGACATTGGATATAGCATTCACAGTATCACCCTCACAATAATGGAATTGACTGATTGCTTATTGTCATGCTCCCTACTGCACATAGAATATAATTATCTACACAAAGCTTCTGGGATTTGAAGGTGCAAGCAGAATAAACAATATTTTTATGGGAACAAGTCATAGTGCTGACTGACAAAAAGTTTTAGCACTCAGATTTAAAATTAACTTTCTAAAAGAAATGAGACCAAATAACTGCACCTTGCTCTCTCACCTAAGTAACAGGAAAAGAGGTAAGGAAAAGTTTCCGTAAGAAAACCCACAAACACACCAGATGTCTGCTGGGAATACAACACAGCAGAGAAGAAAAAGTGTAGGAGGCTCTTGAAATATGTGGACAATAATTTCATGACACAGCTGGTGAAGGAGTCCATTAGGTGAAGTTCCCCTCCGGACCTACTGTTTGTGATCGGAGAAGGACGGATGTGTGATACGGTGGTTGGAAGACATGTCGGCACAGCAGTCAGGCAATTATAGCTTTTGATTCTTGGAACAGTAAGCAGAGGGGTCAGCAGAGCTGTCACCTTGGACTTCCGGAGGGCAGACCTTGGCCTGTTTAGGAGGTTGAGGGAGTCCCTTGGGAGGCAGTCCTGAAGGGCAAAGGACAACATGAAGGCTGGATGTGCCCTAGTTACAGGGACAGTGCATCTGCATGTACCTAAAGACGAGCCAATGGGGAAGAAGACCATCCTGGCTAAACAGAGAGCTAGGATTGGAATTTGTAGAAAAAAGAGAAAGTATATCAACTTTGGAAGAAGGTGCAGGCAGCCCAGGAGAACTACATGGATGTTGCGAGATTATGAAGGAAGAAAATTAGAAGGTCCAAAACCCACCCATAACTTAATCTGACCACTGCTATAAAAGCTGACTTTTAGTTGTCTGGAAGCCAGAAAATGTGATACCCATCCACAAGAAGGGCCAGCAGGAGAGTCCATGGAACTACAGGCCTGTCAGCCTGACCTTGGTGGCAGGGAAGGTGGTTGAGGAATCCATTCAGTGCTGGGTGTGCAGCTGTAATGGGAGCTGAAATGGGAGCTGCAGGTTGAGATCTGGGTGGGAACCCCAGGCAAGAGGCCATGACCTGCCAACCCTTTTCACAACAAAGGCCACAGGGACCTGTGGCCCAGCCAGGAGACTGGAAAATTAAAGGCCCAGCAGAAGCCAAGGACTCCCAGAGTTTCTTGCACTTAGACTATATGGGTTACCTTTGTTCTGGGTCCCTCCTCAGAGGCACTGAGCTCAAGCTGCTGTTTTCTTATTTAATTGTTACACCCAGATGTAATTATTTTAAGGAACAGGGCATCTGAGACTGCTATGGGAAACCTGGGGTCAAGATGGTAAGGAAATATAGTCTCGTGGTAGTGTGGGTTGTGCAGCTGTGAAGGGGCTCCAGTCCCCGCTCAGATGGTGTGAATGTGACTGAGAGAGGAGCTTCTCAATGGTAAGATAGGGAAGTATCACTATTGATAGCAAGGTGGGGGTCAGTCTCTTCTCCCGGGTAACAAGGGACAGGGCAAGAGGAAATGGCCTCAAGTTGCACTGATACGCGGATAGAACTCCACAACTCTGTAAGTTGTAAAGTAGGTATGTTTTATTCCAAGCGCTGGGACGCGTGGGGGTAACCCTCCAAAGCACGCGCATTGTTCGCCGCACTTGGCTAGCTATTTATCAGGTTACAGGTTACGTATTCAATAGGTTACACAATATGCCTATACATATTCATAACCTATCTTCGCTTCACATTATAATGAGTTCAAAAGTCATTTGCATTAATCTGCACATGCCCACTGCCTCCTGGTGGTAGTGGGCAAGGGTCTTCAGATGAAGAAAGAAGTCTTCCTCTAGGTTGAACTTTTCACCTTGTTTCTTTGAGCAAGCTTCCTGAGTCTCTGGCTTGAGTCCGAGTCTGAAGGCTGGTTTGGGCTGGTTTCAGGGTCCGAAAGCAGGTCCTTTGGTCATGGTTGCTTCCCTTTATCAATGGCCCTGAATCCTCCTTTTCTACTTGGCAAGCAAGGTAAGTATTGAGCAAGCCATATGCATTGTTTTAATAACTAATTCCCATTAAGCATCCTTTAAACCCTTTTCTTCCTTGTATCAGCACCAGCAAAGGTTTAGACTGAATATTAGGAAAAGTTTCTTCAATGAAAAGGTTGTTAGGCATTGAAACAGGCTGCCCAGGGAAGTGGTGGAAACACTATCCCTGGAGGTGTCTGAAAAACACATGGTGTGTTGCGGTGCCTCTGGGCATGGCCAATGACCCGGCCCAGTGGGGGCTGGGGGGTCAGTCCTTCCCGCTCCCGCGATGCAGCTGGGATGGCGCAGCCCCGGGTCATCGGCGGGGCTCCCCGGCCAGGGCGATGGGGGCTGTCCCCGCCCAGGGGGACAGCTCATTGGTTCCTGCGCTGGGTGTGGACAGCCGACTCACTGGCCGGCTGCCCTGTCAGTCATTGTAATCCCCCACAGTGATTGGCTCTCCTGACTGCCCTTCCCTCACCTCCGTCCTATAACACGCCCTGACCTCCATTTTGACTCGTCTTTACCGCAC
The DNA here is from genome assembly GCA_013398175.1 of Climacteris rufus. NCBI lineage: Eukaryota > Metazoa > Chordata > Aves > Passeriformes > Climacteridae > Climacteris > Climacteris rufus. Next base: position 94,785 of record VZRZ01006177.1, on the reverse strand, counting down.
CATGATCCAGTAAATAAAATCCTGCTGTCAATAAGCGGAAAAGAACCCTTTCTCGTCTCTTTGCTTCCCTGCTTTAATTAAACTGCTGTGCGTGAACTAAGCCTAGATTCTGCGGGAGTTCTGATGCCCGGCTCGCCTTTGATCGGAGACTGGATGAAGCCAAAGTCGCTTCTTTCAGGACACGGGACTGATGCAAAAGGCTCTGAGTTACTCATGCTTTCTACCCACGACAGGTGTGACACTTGGGGACATGGTTTGGTGACAGAAATGGTGGTGCTGGGTAAACAGTTGGATTTGTTGGGATTAGAGGTCTTTTCCAACCTATATGATTCTATGAAATGCAATTGTCTTGTTCACTGATTTTGGTATAGAATGAGGAAAAAAAAAGATTGAGAAAAATTAAAGAAAGAGGCAAGCTAACAAACAAAACCCTACAAGTGTCTCTTGAGTTTCATTTCATTCATCAAGTATGTGATATAAAGGACATTGAAGTTACTGGGAATATTTCCATTGGATTGAGGCAAGCTATTGAAACTCAATTGCAGTAAAGACTTCTAAATTGCAAACATCCCCTCATAAGAATACAGATAATCAATAATTAAATATTTAATTCCCATATTTTTACAAGAAATTTAAGCTAACTTTAAGTAAAATTGAAAAGAGCTCTGTTCCCTCTGAGAAATTTCAAACCTACAAATCTGATTTCTCATTCCATTACAGTTTAATGTATATTGTATAGACAATACTAGGTATATAATTTGGAGTGCACAGTAGGAACACTGAACCCTGTTGATACAGGTACTGTTGCTGATAAAAACGAAAAAAACACCACTCCTTCCTAACTTAAATTAATCAATATTTTGGGTATATTGATATGAATGAGAAAAGCTGGTAGGTTTAGAATACAGTAGAAAATATTTATTTTCCAATGAAAAATTTTCAATCATCAAGTTTTACTTTTGCTCTACCTTGTTTTCATCAGAGAGGATCTCTTTTTGTATTAGCCATATAGTTAAAATATTTGGGTTAGGATGTGTCTGTGGATTTGTTTGAGGCAGTGTTTGGTTCTTACTTCTAGAGCTAGTTGATTTGTCTGTGTGTTGTAAAACTTGATTATGATTAGACAACTAATTAAAAAACTTATTCTACTGTCAATGAGCTCAGAGCCTAGAAGTATAAAGATTGTGGAAAAATACTGTTTTAGGCTGTTGTACTGATTATTTTGTAATTACCTCTACCATGGTACTATATAATTCAAATATACTCTCTGAAAAAACTTTTTGATACGATCTTCAAAAACAAATATGAAGATGATTCCTGTAGAAATCTGTAAATAGAGCAAACACACTCTTGAAATTGTCAAATATTCTGCTATTATGAATACTCTTTGAGAAAGCCACTGATGGCCTACTTTAAGTATTCTGCAATAGCTTTGCTTTTGTTGATAAGTGACTGCTCACTTTTGGTTTTGTATCAGAGCAACTTTAAGTCCAAGGCATATGTTAAACCTCTCATTTTTAACTGTTTTTAGTTATATATTCTAAGTTATCATTACCACAATTTATTAGGTATGTATTTGTTGCCAGGTACATAGTGTGACCGAGATGGCATGATCAGTTCTATAAGGTTTGAACCCATTTTTAAAGCAGAACTTAATTAAAAACTGATTACATTATAAAGACATAACAAAAACATTTATTTCAGCCAATAATCATCATACAGTTATAGAGCTGTTTGGGTGGGAAGAGACCTTAAAGATCATCTAGTTTCAATCCCCTATCATGGACAGGGGATTACTCTGCTAGACCAGGTTGCTCAATGCCCCATCCAACCTGGCCTTGAACACTTCCAGGGATGGGGCATCTACAACTTATTTGGGCAACCTCTTCCCATGCCTCATCACCCTCACAAAAGAGAATTTTTTCCTAACATCTGATCTAAATCTATTCTCTTTTAGTTTGAAGCCATTGCTCCTTGTCCTTTCACTACATGCTCTTATAAAAAGTCCCTCTTCAGCTCTCTGTAGCCCCCTTTATGTAGTGGAAACCTGCTCCAAAGTTGTTGCCTTCCACTATAGGCAACTGTGGGCAGTTCTTTTAAAATGTCTGGTTTGGTACGAAATTAAGTCAAACGAGACAAATATTATATCTGAGAACTGTTTAGAGGTAACAAAAAGTGTGTACTAAAGAAGAACAGAAAAGACAGAAAACAAGGAAGAAAAAGTGAAAAGAATGGGGGAAATAGAGAGAATGAGGGGAGACAGGGAGGAAAAGCAGGTATTACCACCAGAGCCTTTGGAGTGGGCTGCTAATGTCCACCCAGCACATGACGTGTGCACTCCCAGCTGGGAGAGCCTGCGCAGCTCCCAGAGAGGTGTGGCTATGACGGCGCAGCTCCCGCGGTGATGGGTGGCTGGACACAAGGGGAGCAGGTGCTCAGGCAGGAGGCGCAGTACCTTGGAAAGCGCTGTGGAGGGATCTTGGAGGCAGGCTGGATTGGAGAGGCAGGACTGAAGGCATGTGACTTAAGCAGAAACACAGGGAGGAAGCAAGGTGTCAAGCAGGAAGGCAAGGAAGCAGCAGAGATGAAGGCTGGACCAGGCAAGGAAGGTGGTAACACAGGACACAGGCTAAACAGGAGGCTTGGGAGTCAGCAGGTGTCCAGCCAAGCATCCAGCAGTGTCCAGCAACAGGGCAAAATTGAGGGCAAAAGGGCCAAAAGGCAAGCTATAGTGAGAGCCAAAAGGCAAAAAGCTTTCAGCAAGGGGAAAAGAGAGCAAGCTAGAGTCAGAGAGAAAAAGCAAAAACCCAAAACCTTGTGCCGCAGTTACTTTCATATTTCCTGGCTCCTTCCAGGGTCTGCTTGCTGGCAGGAGGCCGCTGGCCCAGCCCAGCATTCCACTGCAGTGTGTTCATGGGGACTTTTCTCCACCCAGTTGGAGGGCTCTTCTCAAGGGCACAGTGTCCTCGGGAGTCTCCTGCTGACTGAGACATCAAGCAAAGTCTCCCCAGAGACAGGGTCTGCCTCCATCTTCTCCTAGTTGCTTCCTGCCTGAAGCATGTGTACAGCCTCTCCCCTACATAGCTCTGACAATCAGTGTTGAGACAAATCAAAATTGAAGTGGTTCCTCACAAGGGCCTTCTGGAGCCTTCTATCCTCCAGACAACCCCAGCTCTATCAGCCTGTCTTTGTAGGAGCGGTGCTCCAGCCCTCTGATCATCTTTGTGGTCCTTGTCTGGATTCACTCCAGTAGGTCTGTGTCCTACTTATGTTGGGACCCCCAGAGCTGGATGCAGCACGCCAGGTGGGGTCTCATGAGGACAGAGAAGACGGACAGAATCAACCCCCAGAACCTGATGGTCACGCTGCTTTTGATGCAGCCCAAGATGTAGCTGGCTTTCTGGGCTGCAAGTACATACTGCTAAACTCCATGCAAAGAAAACAAAACCTCATGCTTTTCTTAATATATATATATATTTTTTTTTTTACTTACAAAAAATGTGGGTTTTACAAAATGTCCTAAAGATGCACAAATTGAGGAGGTAAATGACAAAGAAAAAGCAACTCTGACAAGATTAATTGAAACAAGCAATGTATCAAAAATGGTGATAATTTTAATGCTGTATCTTGCAAAAGAGCAATTTCTTTTAAAAAATCATGTTAAATTATTGAGGAAGAGATTTCAAAAGGGTCAAGAAATAGACACCTATTTTCTGTTGAAAGGCAACAGATTCTGTAACTCATTTTCATGGTTTCAAAAATCTACACTTCTGGGAGAACTGGGTCAAAACCAATTAACTTGTAAAAACTCTGTAGAAACTAAGTTAAATAAGTGTGGATGAAAGATCACAAGTATAATCCCCTTAATAAAATACAGCAGCTAATAACCAACCTTTCTGAATTTGAACAGCTATATTTTCTAAAAAGCATTGAAATCCATCCTGCGTAGATCATTAGCCAGAAATAAGGCAAGTAAACATGACTGTAGAAGATCTGTATCATAAAGTAATTCTCATTTCAGGCAGGCAAATGAAAGGAAAAAGAGAAGGAAAAGGAAAACAAAAAGGAAAAAATGAGCAATTGACCAGTACCTCTATCCAATTTCCCAAACACTAGATAGAAATTTAACCAGTTTTCTGTATTTAATTTTTAAGTAAACTTTCACACCTGCATTCCGCTGTGAGGCAAGTGTGTCCATTCTTTTGCTCTCTCTTCCCTTCTACCACCTGCTAGATAACTCTCCAAGAGCTCTACCTACCAGCTATTAATCAACTCCTACTAGAATATGGGTGAGAAGGTCAACATCACCAAATAAACCTGATGAACGAGAGGCATTCAGTGTGAAGGTCCTTGTCTTTGTAAGTGTAATGAGGATGTGACTAAGAACCCAGTGAAAGAGGAATGAAGACAAGGATTTTTATGGGTGGCCAGGCAGGAAGTTTCTGAGTGAAGAAAACCACTCAGAAGAAAACCACCAACTTACACATCAAGAAAATTTCTGTCTTTTAAAATGAGTGCATGTGGTGGTTTGATAAGTTTGGGAGGTCTAGCTTTCTCGGTGTGGTAGGGGCCAAATGATGGCTCCTGTAAGGAGCTTCCAGAAGCTCCCACACCTGTCTAGTCAGGGCCTATCTCTGATGGTTCCTGGGAGATTGATGTGCTGTTTTCCACAGCTGGGCCAATTAGGAAGGACAGAAACGCCTCTGCGACAGTACATTTAAGAAGCAATCTCTGTAGTACGCAGGCGCGCGCCATGTAGTTATGTAGTCACGTAGGTAGTAGATTAGGCAGAGGAGAAGGAGTACAGCAAATAACTAGGAAAAACAACTGAAACATCAGATATGAAAGCCAGCAAACTATGCCAGTCTGCCAAAGAAGAGAAGCAATGAAGGAGGAGGTTCCTGCATCATCGGAACTGATACATCTTCAAAGCCTGTGGTGAGAAACTTTAATCAAACTTGGAGCGGAGACGGTGCAGGAGGAAGTGAACTCCCACAAGAGTAGCTGTGTCTGGTGGGGACCAAGGACTTTGCTCCTGAATCAATAAGGGAGTCAATTATGTTAAAAGAAGCCTGGTTTTATTCCTATCCTAAGAGAAAGACCAGCCCGATGGGGAAGAATGAAGCAGAGACAGTGCAAAAAGGCGTGATCTCCTACAGGAGGGCCTTTGGTCTGGTGAGGAATGGACACAGTCAGTAACTGCTTCTACTCCTAGAAGGGTTGAACTGCAGGAGTCGGTGAGGTAAAGAAGCTTTGGGTCACCCCCACCCTAAGTGTGGACCAGCCTGATCTGGGAGGAAACAGCGGCAGCAGTTTAGGACAGGCTGCGTGCCAACTTCTGCAAACCGTGCCATGGTGCCAAAGGAGAGAGAGAGAGAGACCCCTCCAGGTATAATTGCTAAGAAGAGGAAACACCTGAGCATCTAAGGACTAAACTAATTAGAGAAAAACCCCCTCCCCAGGTTCCCCTTACGATCTGGGAGGAGAGAGAGGGCTGTGAAGCTTTTGGCAGGGGGAGATGGGAGGACGGCAGAGGAAGAATGTTTAGGAGATGTTCCTTTGTTTTTGCTTGCTCCTTTGACTCCGTAATAAATTCACTTTATCACTTAGATGCACTGACCTTGTCTCAGCCTAATTTTGCTACTCTGCCAGCATTTCTTATCATGGTTTAGTAACACAGTTCAATTTGGAAGGGGGACAAGAACAGTACTGGTGGGGCCTTGGCCATTGGCCAGGGCTAAACCACTACAGTGCACAACCAAAGCTCTGAGTAGCTCTTCATGCAGAAATTAAATGAATAAAGGCTGTTTCCACTGTAATAGGCATTTCTGAATCATTGTGATTGTCAGTTGTTATATACATGAAAAATAAAAAGTTTTATCACAATTGGCCCAAGCTTCTGACATCTGAGGAGTCATCTGCCATGAATTGTAACAACTACTGATGTCAAAGGACTAAAAGTCAAATGATCATTTGATGTTGCTTGACATGAAAGAAAACATAATTGAATTCTAAACAAGTAATGTCACATTCTGTGAAATGACTCCTGCCTGGATGACAGCAATAACCCCCCAAAGAGTTGTGGTTTTTCACACAGAAGAAAAAAGAGCTGGCACATAAATTATAAGTATTTTTGTTTAATTATTACATTAAAAAACCGCAAACCAACAATTTAACTAAACCTTCTTTATTTCTTTTCCCATTTTTCTTCCTTTTTTCCCAAAGGAAAAAGACTTTAAAGTATGGACTGGGAAACAGGCAATTATGTCTGTAACCTTCCTGAATAGTTAAAATTTAAGAACAAATAAGGAGATCAGGGGACTCTTTATTTACATGGGAGGCTTTTCTAGGATAATAGTAAAATCTTGACTCAGATTGTAATATTATTAAAAACTATGAAACTAATCAGGCAAAAAACACGGAAAATGGCACCATACAGGTTAAGGTCTTTGGTGCAACCTGAGCATTGAGACCCTTTTCCGTGTGTTAGAGTACAATTACACTGGACTCTTGTTTCTAATGATCTGATTGTTTATATGTAAGCCTGGCAAACAAGAGTGCAGTAATATTGAAACCGTTAATTTTTAGTTATCCATTATAACACACATTGGGCCATGCATTTAATTATGCCTCAACAGACAGGAAAAAGACGTAAGAAACTTTGACAGAAAAAAGCTCCAAGATATTCAAATGTGCAGAATTTTTTAGGAGTAGACTAATTTACAGTAAATACAATACAAATATTTGTTCCATTGGCTGAAAATAGTCATATGAAATGTTTTACTACCAATTTCCTTGATTAATTAAACTGGATTTCTCCTTCCATATCTCTCCTTCATATTGTTTTTGTTATCATGGACAAGAAGGTATAATTCAGGGTTAATGTAATGGAATAATTTAGAAGGTTATGCTTGCACTTTTAGATGGATTCTGTTATAATTACTTGCATGACAGGTTATCTTGAAACCAGAAATTTTGTGTCACCCTTGTGACTTTTTGACCATTGTTGCTCTGCATCAGCATTTCAGCTCAATACATCTTAGTGCTGACTTCAATTAAAGCTAATATGTCCTCACTATTCTTAGAACAAAACTGTCAGAAACACTGACATTGTTATATCAAGAGTAAGTTCATTTAAGCATTTTGCTTGATCTGGAAACTAGTATCTATGAAAAAGAAAAGGATTTTCAACAAAGATCATACAGCTAAACATATCTTTTCTCAGGATATAAAAATATTACAGCTGTGATTCAGGAAGGAATCTTGAAAACACATATATTCACATGTACTCAAATGTTTGTTAGAAATTTTTCCCAAGGATCATCAGCTTAAGATCAAGGAATAAAGAAATCAAATGCTGGATATAAGTTTCACACCCTGTGTCTTCTGAGATGCCCAGCCATTCTTAGAGCATTATTGCTGTATAGTGACCCAATGCTGCACAGCATTAGAAGAAAGTCTACCTTTTGTATAGCAGTCTATTGGTTGGAATATGGTGGTGTGGTTTCCACAGAAAAACAGAAAATATGATGATCTACTTTCTACTTTGCTGGTTTCTGTCAGGTAAGCAATGGTATAAGAATCACTTGAAGGAGGTTTATCTTCTTACCATATTATAAAAATAAAAGAATAATATCATAATAATTTTACTTGAGAAAACAAGTAAAAAACCTTAAATTTTTTTTAAAAACCCAAAAAAACAAAAACCAAAACAAAACAAAAAGACCAACCAACCAAAAAAAAAAAAAAAAAAAAAACAACCCAAAAAAAAAAAAAAAAAAAACAACCCAAAAAAAAAAAAAAAAAAAACAACCCAAAAAAAAAAAAAAAAAAAACAACCCAAAAAAAAAAAAAAAAAAAACAACCCAAAAAAAAAAAAAAAAAAAACAAAAAACACAACCAAATAAACCCAAGCAAACCAAAACAAAAAAACTGAAGGAAACAAAAAAAAACCAAAACCACAAACTACCCCACCTTCACCATATCTTTAAAACAAAACCTTTGGGTTGTTGGGACACATTCACCAATTATTCAGGGCTACAGATAAGCCTTCCTCATTCTAGAGAACTGATGTAATGATCCTCCCAAAGTACCCAGTACTATGCACACGTCCTGCCCCAAATTCTTCTCTGGGGCTAGGCAGCGACCTATAAGCGATGGCATGCCTAGGAATCTGACAAAGTCCTGGACTATGCTTGAGGATGAACCTATACGGACTAATTCTGAAGCGTCAATATCTTCATTGACTAATACTAGGGAGATGTTTTTGTCCTGTATTGAATCCAGATGGTTTTCTAAATATTGATATATAAATATTAATATATTATGGAATGTTGACTTCTTAACGTCATAAGAAGCCTCCACAAGTAAGCAAAGAAAATAATATGACCTTGAATGCTATAGTCATCTTCCTTGGCTTAGGCACAACTCACAACTCATTTGTACAAAATTAATCACATTTATGCATGCCTTCAGAGTTGCATCTGGTTTTAATTGTGAAAAAATCCCAGTATTTTGAGAGCATGGTTTAATGTAGAAATGATCAGATTTTTTCTGAAAAAATTTTTGGTGAATATGCCATGGAATATAACTTAGAGAATAACTCAGAGAAGAGTCTTTACATTTCACATTTTCCTGCCTTGAAATACCTATTGTCCTCAGATCTTAATAATTTCTCTCTGAGTATTTACTTAGGATTCATTTCTCTGGAAGTTAATTTTTCTTGTATACATCCCAATGTATTTTAGTCAAAATCCCAGTGTGATATGCAGAAATACTGTCTCCTATGTCAAACTCTCTGTAAATCAAAAACCAACTGTACATTTTTATGGAAATGATTTATGCAAAACAGCTATTTGATCCATAATAATAGTCACATGAGAAAGAAACAAAGGAGAAAGAGGCCTGAGAACGCATGGCAGGAACACAAATGTAATTACAATCAGCTTTCATTTGTCAGACTTAGAAATACAAAATGTGCATTCACAAAAATAATCATAAAACAAAATGTCCCGGGGTTCCACTCAATTTTATCCCATTCCTTTCTCAGGAACACATAGACATGAAGAAAAACTAATTCAAATCCAGAAAAAATGTGGAAAAAGTGTAAAATATAAATCATGTATTTGAAACATTCAATTGCTGACCCAGTCAGATTTATTTAAAGCAAAACACCACCTCCTGCACATCCAATTAATGGTTGCCATGGCAAATCAGAGTTCCCACTGCACTGTCTTATTGTAATATGCATGACAATTGCAAGTATATCACTCAGAAATTAGCATAATGGTATTAGCTGATCTATCCAACATCAGACAATTAATTTCATGAAGCATCAGGTGTTCAATATTTATCCTCATAAAAATTAAATGCAAATATTCCCATTTCATATAGAAATGGATTCCTTTATAATCACCATGCCACCTTTTCTCATTAAACATTTTTCTTAAAAGTTAGATTAGGATGGGAGACAGATTTTTGTTAAGTTTTCTCTATAAAATGGCTGTGATCAGTATAATATTTTAAATTTTGTATAACAGCTAGTTTTAAAATGCGTTCAGATAAAGAACACATTTTGTAAAAAATGTTTCTTGGAGAATAATGGTGGGATGAGGCAGATCCAGCACCCAACACTGCTAGCTTTTCTAAGAAATGAACAGAAAGGTTTTGCTGTCCCCCAAAATTACATGCTATTAAGGATTATGTGTAATGGAAAAATAAGGACTAGTCTAAATTTCCTCTGCTTTGAACATGGCTATCTTTAAACTGTTGTGACCCAGCACTTAGAGCTTTCCCTTCAGAAATATTGTAATAGCATTATTTTAAGCAACACGTTATGGTGTTTTCTGTAATCACCATCTGACTCACTGTGCAGTCCAACCTGGAGAGATAGCTTCCTCCAGGACACTGCTCTCTTCTCCAGTCTGTAATGTCATCCTTTAATGCCACTCCTTTTCCATCTCTGTGAAGCTGAGTTTTGTGCTGAAATGAATGCCAGAAGTAATCTACTCCAAAGAGACCCAAAAAATAAGAACAGACAAGAAACCTTCTGGTTAAGAGAATTTGGGAGCAAGGAGTTTCTATAAAGGTTTCTGAGTTTCTCCACAGTCATAGTTTGAATCCCCCAGTAATTCTGAGAGAAGGTACTGAATAGTTAGGCAATTTCTTCTCTCTGAAGTGATGAGCTTTCTTATAACATTATGCTTAATAACATTTATAACATATTCATGCTCCTTCTTCAGCTTAAGCTTCCAGTAAAAATATTTTTTCATGAGAAACCTTCATCTTTGAAACAACTCCAGCCTCCAACAGGTGAATAAGAAATCTAATTATGGGAAAAATAGTAAAGTGATGTTGATAAAGAACTAAGCATAGGAATGAATTTTGGCTGAAGGACCGATAATCAAAGTGAAGGACTGGTAAAGCTAGAGTTGGCAAAATGATGATTATTAATACCTTCAGTAGTAGTAATAACAATTCTGCTATTTTGGCAGTTTGCCTTTTAATAGATTTCAAGAAAGCTGTGTTTAGTCAACAAATCATGTGGTCTATGAAAACAAACTTTGGAGCTCCTCATTTTTCATCCTTTGAGAATGTATTTTCGTATCTAGATTCTGGTTTGGCTAGGTTTGGGTTTTTCCTAGTTTGTTGTTGTTTTTTGGTTTTCTTTGGTTTTTTTTTCCCTCCTTATCCACAGAATCACTTTGGTAGACAGCTTCAAGTGTAGTTTTACATGAGAAAATACGATCATAATCTTTTTGGCATATCTAAGGCCATCCTATGAAAAAAATGAAAATTAAGACAGAAACATTGAAATAGTTCTCTTTGGCATGAAATGCTTATTAATAATACAAAAAACATGTCAAATACTTATGAACTCTTTGCAGTGAAGAAACAAAGAGTTAATTAAACACAAAGTATACAGATTGATTTTTAGATAGGCTTTTGATTATACTTGGCATCCATAAAACAATTCAGAAAGCAAAATTAAGGTTCATTGCACACATTCAAATTCATAGCACTGACCCCAAACGTACCAAAATCTGAAGCTGGCTGTAGGCAACAGAAGTAGCTGGAAAATCTGGAGTCCTTCTCAGCATTTTTAACACAGAATTTTGCAATGCTTTTTTCAGTCTTTTGGCACGTACTGTAACCAATATGTTCATTTAGCAATATTCAGCAGTTGGATGGATCAGATTATTTTTTAAACGAATGAAACTAATTTTGCTTGCAGTGACTTCTACCACACCAGCTGTTACTGTTCTCACTGCTGCCATCATCATCATCATCATCCTCATCATCATCATTGTCAGCATAACTATAATTACTTTTAGAAAGATAAATCAAGGAAATGTAGCAGTGGAAAGACAAAGTGCCAGGACATAGGGTTATCCTTTTCTTCTGAGTCTTAACAGTATTGCTTTATGGCCGTCTGCGTTGTGGCAAGTATACTGCAGCAGGTTATTTGCTGTCTTTGATTAGATTTGCTAGAATTAATGGTGATTTCTTCTGTTTCTCTTATGAAAGGTATAAATAAATACAATTAAATTATCTGTTGACATTTTCTACTTAAAGTAGAAAATCAGTTTTGATTATATGATAAGTAGTCTAATTGAATTTTCTACTTTCATTAAAAAGGGAACACCCTCAACTCAGCAGATCCTCCTATTATTTCCATGTAATTTATCTAGGTAAATACATACTAAAAGCCAAGAATAGAAATAGAATGAGACACTCTATTCCACCGAATACTAATTAGGTACTTCTGAATTAATCATATGGTCAAATGTCCATTAGAGTTCAGGCATCAATACAATATTATTAAACTTCACTGGCTTGGGGTGAAACTATGGAAAGAGAAAGGAAGGGGAAAATGTAGTTAGTATCACATTCTGCTGTTTATCTCACGTCCAGTAACTCTGTCCATTTATAGCTGAGTAATGTGAGAATAGCTACAAAGCAAAAGTAGCATTGAACCTCATTCTCTGAACTCTTAGCTTTAAATGTCACTACAAATGTGAATTTAACAGCACTTAAAGTCTGACTCCCTGATTCTCAATATCTCCACAGGTAATGCAAACATGAATAAGAGTGTTTGCCATTAAAAAGGAAAGCACACAAGTTATAAAGTCCAGTATCTTGAATTACTTCAAATTATCTCCCTGACATTTAATAACAATTAAAAGATCTAATCTAATATTCAACTAATATTTCATAAATATAATGGCCGTAGTAGTGTCCAGTCAAACCATTCAAACATTATGGAAGTATATACATTTTTCTAGAGACAGGACTAAATTTCTGTTTTATGACATATCAAGATTTACTGTGCAGACTTTCATAAGTCTGAAGATCTAATCACCTATTCACACATTGTTTAGACCTCAGGGATAAAAAGGTTGTAAAGAGGAGTTCTATATTCTAACACTTTAATCTTTTGTTCCCGGATTCAGATAGCTAAGACGATTATTTATAGTAAGTCGTTCTCAGCCTTGAACAATTGATAGTTGTCTTCATGATCTCCTAGAGCAAGGCTTAACCTGAAGATAAACTTTTTTTCATGATGAGTGGAGTATTATTGAATCAAAATATCCCTCATTACTCATTAGAGTTCTTTTCATGTCATAATTTTAAAGCCAAATGCATTCCTTACCTAGCACTCTGCAGTTCTTTAAAGTAACACTCAGATGAAAATTCCTCTTACTTTTTAATGACTGCTGAATAATTACTTACATTTCCCTTAAAATAAGGCTGAATTTAAAAAGCCTTAGTATTATGATAAACTACTAACATTTCACTTTATTTTAAATATAAAAGTATTTTTTTTGGGAATGAAATTTCAAGTTAACCACTGACAGCTACAAATATGTCAATATGTAAATATGTAAATACAGAAAGGTTGGCAAAATTATACCATAAGAACATTAATTAGAAAATTGAATAGCTTTTAATCTTGTGAAGTCTTTGTTTCTACAGATTAACAAAGTCACTGTTTGAATGTTAAACAGTACAATTCCTGACAAAGAACATGCACATCTGATCTTAGTCTGAGAAACAGAAAATATTTCTAAGTTAATACCAAGGCTTTTATTCAGTAATACATTTAATATAAATTTAACATATAATGTGCTCAAGTGTTGAGGAGATTGAGGTATATGTTTACACATCTTGTCCAAAAGGGATTTATTTATGTAAACAGCTGCTGTTAAATATTTTATTGTTGGCCCTAGTTTTCCAGAAAACACAGTGCCGTGGGTAAAAAGAGTGGGTTACTGGAAGCCTTCGGCAGCAGTCACGTGACCTGAGAGAAGCGATCCCAGGCTCTGCCAGTCTCCATCGGTGTTGTGGCTGCCTTCTTCTTCCATGCTGGTGTTAGCAAAATTTATGCACACAGTTTAATTAAGGCAGCAGAAGTAAAGAGACAAGGAATGGTTCTTTTCTGCTTAAGTCCAGCTGATTTTAGTACTGAAATTGCAATGGAGAGGCAAAGACAAGGGACGGCTGGTTGGTGCAGGCTCTTTTCATACAGCGCCAGGGGAAGGGCTTATGTGTGTGAGCCAAAGGCTGCGGGGGGCTCACGTGATGTCAGCAGACTGACGGAGGCACTGGCCAGTCATGCGGGGGGTCTGTAACACGGAACAAACTAATGGGCTGCCCTTTTGGACGAGCGCAGCTCCTCCCCGGTCCAGGAGGAGCTCCCTCACGGCGGGTGGGGGGAAATGGCCATCACACGGTCCCAGGCCCTTCCCAGCAGGCGGGCCGCAGGGCCCAGCCCCCGCAGAGCCAGGCCAGACCGCCAGCAACCCCCAGAGGCACTGCAGCAACATAGATAATGAATCGCCTGGTAACTTGTGCTCTTTTCTCACTTGCCAATAAAGAAACAGCATTAAAAGTTGTCTTAGGTCTATTCATCATAGGATATTGAATACAGTTAAAGAATATCTTTGGGTTGTGAGCCATTGCAGTATGAAAGTAGCAAACTAGAAGTATCTGTTACTGCAATAATAAAGTAATAAATGAAAAATGTACAAAGTTTCTCTCATTAACTGGAACAAAGTTCTCCTTTTTAATTTTTTTGTTATCCTTTTTTGATTATCTCCTTACAGCCAGTAGGGCTTTTCCCACCATGAAAAATTAAAATATACCATTATTTATAGCACCGGGAGAAAATATGATGGGAACTCCTGGACACTACAGTGTATTTTTTTTCTTTTTCATTTGAGCCCTTACAGGCCATTCCCTAAAATCAAATTTAGCCATGTGAGTTAATGCCTCACTAATATGAGGAATGTCATCTACATCACTACATTGCTTTCACTTTGTGAATTGTCTGGTCTACAGAGAACTCTTTTGAGGATCCCTTTGTATTCTGTTAATAGGCAGTTAAGAATCATTTAAATATGAATTAAAAATAAAGGTAGTAAATCTACTTTAATTTTTTTTTTTTAATTAAAAAAATAAAATTGATAGGAAGGTGCCTGGCCTGAGTGGATCATCCATCTATTAACATCTGGATAATACCCCAAATGGGTCCACAAATTGATTTGCCAGCAATGACTTCCCAAAGTAATCTGATTGAATTCAAAGAGGGAAAAATTAAAATGAATGAAGGAAGAAGTGAACTATCTGTGTTTAATCTTCAGTTTCATCAGAAATCGATTAACTAGATGACTTTGGGTCCAAAAGAATTAATTATACTCAGTCTCTGGTATAATTAACAACACTATGGCCATCTCCCAAAATATTCATTAAACAGTCAGGAACAATATGAAATTCAAATTAGAATTGGAAAAGAGATTAAATAGAAGTAGTCATCTCTAAAAGGAATCATACTACATCTGAGATGAAATCATTTAAGCAATACAAAATATGGAAATACATTTTGTGTTACATTCGATTATCATTAATTCCAGCACTGCAAGCTGGCAGCTATTTTAGGCTCATTACAAAGACTAAAATGGGCTAGAATTTTAATAGAAATCAATCCTCATTGGAATAATGGGAATATGATTCAAACTTACAGGAAGTTTAGTTCTAAAATTCACATTATTTTTTTAATTTGAAGTTTGAGAAAATTTGCATTCTGATGTACACCCACCATTAATGTGAAAGACTAAGAAATATGCACATAGCTGGGAATAGAACAGAGAAAGAAGACGGAGGAGAAAAGATGTAGCTTAAATATATGTTTGGGAATCCCCATTTTTCGAATTTCCCAAACCTAGTGTCAGCATCCTGTGAAACATAATAATGCTGCCATATACAATATGGAATTTATTTTCAGATTTCTACATGTAAATCATTTTTCATCCACTGTAATTTTACTTTGCTGCATTTGGCACATTATTCTTCAGAATTTCAATACCTTTTAGTCCATAAAAGCCAGGCTTTTCTCGCTTTGTTTTTTTTTTTTTTTTCTTTTTTAAATTCAACTACCACAAATCATCTTATTTTAACAATTTGTGTAGATAGTATTTGCAGAGCAAAAGTAACTTTGTCCAAAAAAACCATCTTGGGATATTTTTATATTTTACACTAAAAGTTTTATAGGAGAAAATACTCATGAACAAATCAGAAAACAAAAAATCATGTATGCATGTCATGAATTATCAAAATTAAATCTTGTTATTTTATAATTTCATATTTATTTTTTTAATCAAAGGCACAAAAAGTACGTGCTTGCAATTATTGATTCCTTATGTAGATCTCATTTTTTCTTACTGCTGACACCTTCAATAAGGCTGTTTAATAAAACTGTATAAATAAATTTGCATTTAGAGTAACTGTTGGATTATTTAATAGTTTGGTGTAATGTCATCATTCTGCATGTCAGCTTTTGTCTTCCTCAATCCTCTAGCTGGCTTGACTAAGGACTAATCCATTGGCGGAATTTTGACATCACATGCAACTTTGATCTGTGGTTTTGTGGTGGGTTGATGCTGGCTGGACATCAGGTGCCCAGCAAAGCTGCTCTTTCACTCCCCTCCTCAGCTGGACAGGGAGAGAAAATATAATGAAACATTCAACATCAGGGTTGACATCAGGACAGGGAGAGATCACTCACCAGTTACAGGCACAGATGAAACAGACCTGACTTGGGGAAAATTAATTTAATATATTACCAATCAAGTCAGAGAAGGACAAAGAGTAATAGAACTGAATCTTAAATCAACACCTTCTCCTACACCTCCCTTCTTCCCAGGCTCAACTATGCTTAGGCCATTTTTCTTGGAGCACAGGAGCTCTTCATCTCAATGTTTAGAAAGTAAGACAAGGCAGGTCAGAATGTGACATGGCTGAGCAAGGATCTGCTTCTCACACAGAGGAACAAGAAGGAGATACATGGCCAGTGGAAGCAGGGATAGGTGACTTCGGAAAAGAACAGGAATACAGTTTGAATACGTAGGTATGGGATCAGGAAAGCTAAGGCACCATTGGAGAGGAATTTGTTAAGGAATGTGAAGAATAACAAGAAGGGATTCTCTAAGTATATAGGTCAGAAAGAAAAAGCCCAAGGAAAATCCAAGTAGAGTGAAAGAGTGAACCCACACAATAAGTGAGAAGGAAGAACTGGTAATTACAGATATGGAGAAGGCTGAGGCACTCATTGAGTTCTTCACCTCAGTCGTCAGTGGCAGTCAGATTTCCTACGTCTCTCAAGTACTGGAATCTCTTGGTGGGAGCTGGGGAAGCAAGGTTCCTGCCACTGCAAGCAAAGAACAGGTTTGGGACCTCTTGATGAAAGTGAATAGCCACAAGTCTATGGGGACTGATGAGATGCATCCCAGGGTCCTGGCTGATGAGGGAACTGGTTGATATAATTGCCAAGTCACTCTCCATTGTATTTGAAAATTCATGACAGTCAGACAAAGTCCCTGGTGACAGGAAAAAAGGAAACATTACTCTGATTCTAAAAAGGCAACAAAGGAAGATCCAGGGAACTACAGATTTGTAAACCCCACCTTTTTCCCTGGGGAGTTCGTGAAGCAGATCCTCATAGAAGCAATGTTAAGGCTCACACAAGACAAGTAGGTGATCTGAGGTAGCCAGCATGGATTCACTAAGGGCAAATTGTTCCTGACCAAACTGGCAGCCTTCTATGATGGACTGACTGCAATGGTCAAAAATGGGAAAACTGACGGATGTCGTCTACCTAGATTTCTGCTTTGACAGTGTCCCACACAATATCCTTATCTCCAAATTGGAAAGACATAGATTTGAAGGGTGGACTATTCAGTGGCTTAGTCAGTGAACTGGCTGGGTGGACACAGCCAGAGAGTTGTGGTCAATGGTTCTATGTCCAGGTGGATGCTGGTGATGAGTGGTGTTCATTAGGGTTCTGTCTTCAGTCCGGTGCTCTTTAAAATCTCTATCAATGACAGCCCATTAGATCAAGTGCACCCTAAGCATGTTTGCAGATGACACAAAGATAAGCAGCACAATTGACACAACAGAAGAATGGGATGACATGCCAGGGGACTTCAAAAAGCTTGAAAATTGGGCCCATGAGAACCTCATGAAGTTCAACAAGTCCAAGTGCAAAGTTCTGTGCATGGGCCAGGGCAAATCCAGACATGAGTACACATTGGGAGAATTCAATGAGAGCAGCCCTGCCAAGAAGGACTTACAGGTTTTCTTGGGTAAAAAGCTGAACCTGAGACAAAAATGTGTTCTATCGATCAAGAGGGCCCTGGGCTGCATCAAAGGGTGATTCTCTCCCTCTACTCTGTTTTTGTGAGAAAACCTGGAATACTATGTCCAGGTTTGGGGTCCTCAGCACAAGACATGGACCTGTTAAAAGAAGGTCCAGAGGAGACCACAAAGATCATCAGAGGACTGGAGCAGTGGCTGAAACTACATGATCTTTAAGATTCCTTCCAACCCAAACCATGCTGTGATTCTGTAATGATTCTGTGACTTGTGACCCCATGCACACCCCATACTGGAGCAGGGGAAGAATATAAAGAGTACCTCCCTAAGCTGGAAGAAGCAGCAGACACAACGTGTAGCATACTGACCCCAACCTCCATTTCTGTCCCTGGGTGCTGGGGTAAAGTAGGTAGAGAATTTGGAAATGAAGTTGAGCACTGGAAGAAGGGAGGGGTGGAGGGAAGGTGTTTATTGGTTTTATTTAAGATTATGTTTTATTTCTCATTACCCAACTCTGATTTGATTCGTAATATATAAAATTCTTTTTCCCCAAGATGAGTCTGTTTTGCCCATGACAAAAACTGGTGAATGATCTCTCCCTGTCTTTATGTCGACCGATGAGACTGTCCTTATATTTTCTCTCTTCCAGCTAAGGAGGGAAATGATAGACACCTGGTGTCCAGCCAGGGTCAACCCATCACAAGACACCAGGAAATTATATCAACAAGTCTGCTCTCAAAAGGAAAGTATTCTCTACTATGCCTTTGCAGTGGTTTTATGCAAGGACTTTTCCATTCAAATCTAATGCATTATTCATTGCAACATTTAAGAAACCTTCCCTGATTAAAGACAGAGCCTGCAACACTAAACAATAAGACAAACTTACTGGACCTCTGGAAATCTTTTAAAAATGCTTATTTCACAGAAGTTTAATTAGATTGATTAGAATTATTGAGCTGTACATGTGATATTCCCCTAGAGGCCATTCCTTCTCATGAGTTTTTGCAATAATTAAACTTTAGCCGGATACGCAACTGTAACTTTTAATCGTCACCCTTCCAAAGTACTGGCAGGGAAAAGAGGAAGATATACCTCCTGAAAGCCGTGCAAGCAGAGAAACACATTCTTTAAAACAAAGAGATGACCCAGGAAAAGATAAAGATGCACTGATTTTTTAAATATTGCAATATTCTGTAACAAATAAGTAAGGTCTACAGATGTTAATTCAGTATCCAGACTGTCATCAGGGAAGACTTACTTGAATTTATTACTGAATGTCACAAAACAATAAATACGGAATAAACAAAGAACTATCCCTTTTCTCAATATGTTTTTGCATGTTTTAAAACATTTTAAAAAAGTAGATTCAAAATCAAATAAATCACACTCAGATCTCTAGATACAAAAATGCATCAAGAAATATTTCAGGGATGTCTCTATCCACCTTCAGACCACAGATTTGTAAAAATTATCTCTTGTTCAGGGTTTAAAAAGACAGTTGTCTTATTCATTCAGCATTCAATCATGCTCAGGAATATATGATTCTAAGAATACACAACTCTCTTCTGATAGGATGTGACATTCAGCATTATGTAGGCTTTAACTATTCTTTTCTAAGGATAATCTAGATATGCATATGTTGTGTACAAAGTCATTAAATTGACATAACTACTAGATGATTAGCACAGTCCTTTATTAGTGGTCCTTATCAGAATTGGTTACATGGTTTAGGTAGTAGCTACTTCTAATTTCCAAAGGGCATCTTCTCAAGGGAAGTCTAAATGGTGAAAACCTGTCCTCATTTACTACATTAGCAAAACTGACAAGGTACTCTGTACACTTAGGATTCCTGTATTGGAGACATTAACCATAACATTGAACTTTTTGGTTTGTATATTATAAAAAGCAAGAAGTGTTACTCAAGAATACTTACAGTCAGATATAGAGATTTCAATTAAATATCCTTAATGTATACCTTTGCTTGATCTGAATAGATTTCCCTTTGTTTTTGTAAGCATATTTTAAAATTAGCATGATATGCATTCTCTCATTCTAATTTTACTTTAAGAAATAATTATTTTTATTATAATTAATCACATGAAATAAATCTGTCAGTCGAATAAGAAAATTCATTGTTCAATCAACAGTAAAGCAGTAAGGCAGTAATTTCACAGTATCATACATCCTACTTACAGGTGCTTCAGCAGTGTATATCCCTTTTAATGCATGACAGTTAATATTTGCCACTTAATCTTTTCCCTTTCTGGTTTCTTTCAACGCTAGATGAAAGTAGCCACATTTTCACAGAACCAATTCTGGTTGAAGAGAAAATCAAGACATCCCAGATTTTCACTGTGGGGCAGATAGTTCAGTATGAGCCAGTATGGCCTTGAAAATTATTTTCTAACATTAGATGTAATATTTCTGAAATCTTATTTAACCACAGAATGACTGCATTGAAATATCTTTAAGGCAACACAACAGAACTTTTCAGTAGCTTGTCATTCTGATGTAAGAGAGGACTTACAAATGTAGTATGCATCTCCAGGATCTGAAGTAATCACAGCAAAAATGCTTTGTTGGGTTATTTTCTGTTCATCTTGAACAGAAAAGCAGAGCTATGAAACATATTTGCAAATTTTTTCTCACCCCTAATAGATCATTTGAGTGGTCATGTTTAAATGCAAATTATCAGGTAGATTGAATGTAAAGAATAGTCAGCTTTGCACATTGCAAAGCATATATGACAATCAATAAGAAAGCATGTAGAAAATATTTTCATTGTACCAACTTCTTTCCTTTTGAGGAGATGAGTGAATATTTGCTTAATTTATTTTTTTTCTTTCTCCTTAATAATGTGTTTGTACATTTTAATAAATAGTATATCCACAAGTTCTTGTCAATATAGAGGCTATACCTATAAACCATAGCTAAACCAGCCACATTTGCTAAATGTAGAGATGGGAGGCCAGGAAAATTTCAAACAGCCTAGACACCAGGAGCCCAGAAGAGTATTTCACAGTGCAATAGGCAGGCTGTTTACCTAATGCCAACAGATTTGTAAAAGCCATTTTTTGACACTTGTTTGACTTGTGTGGACAAGTGTGAACGGGTTTGTTGAGGGGGTGTTCATGTACTTAAAAAGCTTTAAAATAGGGTTCTCTCTGGATCACATCCACACATAGCTGGAAGAGTTTATAGTTAATGTTCCTGCCATGAAAAATTAACTTTTAGCATATATAGTGTTTTGTAATAATCCGGTTGTCTTAGTGGGTGAGAAATGGGTTCAAAAGGGAAAGATTGTCAAAGAGCCCTATTAGTTATGGATTTTGGAATTCAGTACATCCCTGGTAATCGCATACCTGCCGTAGGTATCCCAGGTATGGTGATCTCCCCAGAGTTCAGAAAGACATTGACTTCTGGGTGTGATATGTTACATGTATCCTGACCCTGAAACGCTACTATGTTATTCTAATACGCAAAATGCATATTATGAAATCCTACTTAGTATGGCAACCAGGGGCATTCTACAACCTCAGATTTTCCCTCAACTGATAGGCAATGGGCCCTCCATTTCAAAGGCAGTTTTTAGCATTTAACCACTAGGGGACAAGTGTAAAGGTATAAGGTCATTTTCAAAACTGGGGTTTGCATAAATCGATTGACAGATCTGTGGGTTTTACTAAAATCTTAGGCCCTACTCTGCTGATATAAGGAGAACCACTAAAAGGTTTGTAGAATTATGACTTGCATTGTTATAAATTTTCCAAATTTTTTGTGTTTTTATTTTCATAGCATGAAGGATAGAATGTTTCATGCTTGGGTATTCCACAACATGAACGCTACTTAACACTTTTTCCCTAAGTAAATTTTCTTTTTATACTGTATGCCTAATCATCATCCATTGTAATTTATTTCTCTTTCATCTGTGTTTAATCGGTGCCTTCACACCTTGAATATGAAAGTGGTTCTGAACTCCTTCCTTTTTAAATACTTTCCCCTAATGTCAAAGCTGAGACATAGATTATAAAGACACAGAACGGTTTCTGTATAGGATAGAGATGATATGGGTGTGATAGTAATTATCTCTACCTTACTTGCATTCCCTGATATTGGCTTCCTAGTGGACACACATAGACACATGTATAAAAAGGACAACACACATATACCAAAGCTGCAATTATTCCTACAAATAAAACAACAAAATATAATGTGGTACAAAATATGCAAAGAATTTCCTCTTCTTCCTTTCGGTTTTAGACTTCCTCCTGTAAAAGGTCAGAACAGAAACTATTCACTCTCTTTCCTGTTCACTGAACAACAACTTGTCAATGGTTTGCTCAATTCAAATGACTCAACAACCTGTGTCTTAATTATTAATATGAAGTATTACACTGCTTCTAAATTGTTGTGGTTTGCCATACTTATATATAATATATTCACATTAACAAAGATTTCTGGTATTCTTGCTATTGTTCTCTGTGATTGTCTTAATCCTGTAAAGTAACCGTTCCTTCTGTAGTGTGATAGTAATTATCTCTACCTTACTGCTGGATTCTGATGTTTAAAAAGCAAATAGTAACATCCTGAAAAGCAGAAAAATACAGATGATGACTTTACAGTTGTTTTCTTTTAGGATTTTTTTTAATTAAATGAAAAATGTTATTTTCTCCTGTATTCTACTTATGTTTAGCAAAATAGGTGCTTCTCATATTGCCCCTCTGTTTTTAAAAAGGGAGTGATAAGAAGGAGCATACATATGTATACATATTAATAAGATCATCAAATCTAGAACTGTTTAGCCTATAAATTTAATTTAATAAAGTTTAAATGTTCACATGTGTTGTGTTTAGAGTTGTTCATATGCATTACAAATGCTTCCAAGTGCTCCTTTCTGAATAGTACTTAGTATATGGAATAACTTGCTCAGATTTCATATTTCTTTGATAGCAAAATTCTGGGAGAAACAGACAGTGACAGACACCTAAGCTTCTCTATCCATACTGCAATTAAAAAAAAAAAAAAAAAAAAGTAATTTTTCTNAAAAAAAAAAAAAAAGAGGTATCTGTGCTCGGCTTTATAGACCAAACATATGATACCTTTAGCAGATATGTTCACAATCAGAATTTCTCTATATTCAGTTTGTAGACATGGGCTAATAATACCTCCATATCTAACAGGAAGATGCTGAGGAAGGATGTGTTAAAGATGTCATGAGGCTCAGATGCAGGTTAAATCACTGTCAGAGTTCTTCCATTTCAGGTGGCCATGTACTAGGTTATTTTTAATATATAAGTATGTATGGGTTTGATTATTTACATCTATATGCAAAATAAATTAAATGTACCCAAGCTCAATACCAAGTATTAATGTTAACTGGACACGGAATGGCCAACATCTCTGCCAGCAAATTTTCTTGGGTTTCAATTTCAGGCAGCTGAAGAAATATAGACTATCAGGAATGGTCCATGGACTACATCTCAGTTTTATCTAAACTATACAAGCTATAAAGTGTGAAAACTTTTGACAAATCCAAAGATATGTCAGATAATTATACTGTCCTTATAAATTAAAGTTATCTAAGAACAACAGAATTTTTTAAAAGTTAAAGGCTCCATTTACAATTGAGGTACTCTCATATTATGTGTACTCTTGATTTGATGCAAAGAAACAAGTGAAATGTCCTGATCACAAAACACTTTGTCTGAAGAAAGGAAGAGTTACAGAAAGTGTGAAGCCATAATATAGAAAGAGATGAACAGATGAGATCCTATTTATGTCTTGAATTCTTAGCTGTCACTTAGAACATAAACAAATTTAAAAAATTATATATTATTCAGACATTGCTTTAATTTCACCTTCTTTCAGATCAATTGATTGTCTTGTACATCATCTTCAGCTCTTCAGAGATTTATACATATTATGTGATATATATCCCATATTTCCAATCAGAGCATTTAGAATGCATAGCATTAAGGAAGGAGATGTTGATACACAAGAAGAAATGAAAATTTAGCTAAAAAATGAAAAGGGAATTTACAGTCCCATTACATACATAGTGTTTTAGTTATACACACTTTTTTCTTTCTTTTCAATCTTTTAAATTAAAAATAGGTTTTCAATTTTAAAAACCCACACAAAACAAACTAAACTTTTACTTTCAATTTCCATTTTTTGGAATTTAAAAAAAGGAGTTTTTTATATTCACAAAAAGTTGAAATAGAATTTCCCAGTCACCATTATGGCTCAAACTTTATTTCTCAGGACCATGCTGGGATGTTTCTAAAACTGTTTTCAAAACCTGCTTGTAGGTGATCTAAATATCTGATTCTCCCAGACTTTATCTTTATAGTACGAAAGTAAATAATAATTTTAAAAAATCGGTTTTTTCAGATCTTTCCACAACAAATATTTTGCAATTGTCATGTGTAATACCAAAGATTTCTTCCTCTTTCACGTACAGTTTTTTCTAAATAAGGAATGGTACATAATTCAGTCTGTGCAGCCTATCCCTGCCAATAGTTACTTCTAGCTGTGTTTTTATCACTTATTTGTTGATACAATTTTTAAAAATAGTTTTTGTAGAGATTTTTTTACTTTAAAAAACATTGTCTCATTTTCCTATTTGTCCCTTTTTACCTCAGAACAAACACAGCTGCAAGCATTGCAAACCCTTCAAATCTTCCTAGTTATCTGCTCAGGCAGGTGCACAGAAAACTTTTTTTGGCAAGATGATTCCCTTCCCCATTTCTCATACTTTCATATCCTACCATTCTCTAAAGGCTTTTAGCCTGCTACCGCTCACTGAACTTCAAATGATCAGGAAATGGCTTAAATCTTCAGATGTTTTAAACATGAAATATACTTTTGTCTTTATTAGAATAAAAGACATTTTGAAACTTCCCACAAAAACTTAGAGAAGTCCATAACCTTGTGGGTGTTTTCTTTCCCTGAATAGTGGGAGATCAGCTTCCAAATCCTCTTTACAGTATTTTTAAACAAAAATGGAAATGAAGCATTCCAGCACAAACCTCAAGAGAAAAACTTATTTCATGACAGCCTGAAACAAAACAAAGCAAAAGAGAACCTCTGGCTTGCCGCGGGTAGATAGCTTGAGTAACTCGGAGCCTTTAGCAGCAGTTTCGTGTCCTGAAGAAAGTGACTTCGGCTTCACCCAGTCTCTGATTGAACAGAATCGAGCCGAGCATCAGAGCTCACGCAGAGTTTAGGCTTAGTTCACACACAGCGGTTTAACTTAAGCAGGGAAGTACAGATGCGAGAAAGGGTTCTTTTCCACTTATCACCAGCAAGGCTTTATTACTGGAGCATCAGGGGGTGTGGTAAAGACAACCAAAACGGAGGTCAGGGGCATCTGTTATAGTACAGAGGCGAGGGAAGGGCAGTGGGGAGAGAGCCAATTGCTGCAGAGGATTACAATGATTGACAGGGACACCGGCCAGTGGGTCTGCTGTCCACACCGGCACAGGAACCAGTGAGCTGTCCTTTTGGGCGGGGACAGCCCCTGCCACCCTGGCCGGGGAGGCCACGTGGCTTGCTACTCCCGGGTGCATCCTGCAGGGGAGGGGAGGACCGGCCCCCACGACGCCGGCATGGCGGGGCCGGGCTGGGTCCTCAGTCACGCCCAGAGGCACCGCAATACTGGCTCTGTAGTTTACCTTTTCTACTAGTGCCAGAACCCTGCCCTTTATTAGCGGCAGACTGATTATTTCTTTTTCCCAATCACAAGTGGTTGTCCCTGCCTAATTTATTCAACACGGCTATTATCATTGTTGGGGTTTTTTTAACTTTTCCAGTGCAAATGCAGTACTCTGATACATGCTGTTCACTGGGGCCATTAATTTGCTGTCTTTTTATTGAATCTATCTAACGATACAACAAAACAGATTTATGTGATTCCAGAACTCTGGAAGTGTCAAAGAAAATACTTTTGTAGATTCATATCTTCTGTGAATGGTTATTTTTCTAACAAATATCTGCTGCTAGGACTTAAAACTCTGCCAGCAGAGAGGTACTCCTAAAATTATTATTAGATTATATGTTTTGTGTGGGTAAGAGAACTCAAAAAACACCAACTCTTGGAGCTAGACTTTTGTCATCCCTGTTTCTTCTAAACTGAGAAACAAACACAAATACATTTTGATTTTGATGAACAAAATATTTATCTCTAATGACAGCCATTGCTCCATAAGCCAATGGAATTTACCTTATATAGGCTGAGGTGTTAAATATAAATAGGGAAAAATATATCAGAGTATTCATAGCAGAAAGCTTGACTGATTGTTAAATACAGAGATTTTCAGACATCGCCATGAGGCAATGGTTCCTATTTTGAAGTATCAGGATGTTTTTCCTTACATTTAACAGATTTATTCATTGTCATTTTGGAACATCTTGGAAATGATTCCATCAACATGATTTTCATGCAGTGTTGATCAAAAAAAAAGTATATCAAGCCATGAAATTCCTGATGACAAATAAAATTCCATCATCTCACAACCTATTGCATATAATACAAGCTCAATATTTGATGAATACAAGACTGAAGGAACAGCTGTGTTTGGATTTTCCCTCTTCTGCTTGTACAGTAAGATACTATAGAATTAAAATTTTGAAATAAACTGTTTCTTTCTCTTCATTAACTCCAGCAATTCAAAACAAATAAGGTACCACTGTGTGATGCCAAATTTAAATTAAAGGCCTAAGATGATTGGCAAAGTATCTATCTGGAAAAAGAAGCTATTCTGATATTCTAATATTGTAATGAACTATTCACAAGACCTTTGTCACTCAGGACACTAACATTAACACTTGCTGAATAAATGATTTTAAGCAATTGTAATTTTGTTTTATTTATTTTCCTGACTAATTGGGAGTGTGAAAGTAAAATTCATTATTATGTTTCTTTTTGGCAAGCAAAGATAAAATCTGCATTATCCCAAGTGGACTCCCTATTACTTTAAATTGTTTACTAAGGAAAAAATTGAACTTGTGTTGCAGAAACACTAAGTAGAAGAAATACAACACTTTTCAGAACTGTGTTTACTACTCCACAGATTATTCAGTTATATTGAAACTGTATTAATGGATACTGTAAGTAGCATAATTAAAATTGTCAGTGTACTGTCCTGTAACAGTACTGCTTATACATAACTGCATTTTTCTTCTGTTAGTTATGATAATTTTACAGAGAAACTATTTTTCCCTGATTTGAGTCTCAAAATAGTATAATTCATAAGGCAAAAGTCTGCAGAGTTTGTGTATGCTGACTGATCCTTGAGAGTGAAAAAGTGGTAGGAAGGACTATTTACAAGTCACGTCATCATAACAGGGAATTCCAGACAGCAAACTACCAGCTTATCTACTAAGAAAAATGATGTTGCACATCCAAAATATAGCTATCCCATGCCATGGTCAGAAGAGGAAGAAGAAATGCCAAAAGAATCGGACGTGACTAGACTAGACAACTATTCCAGCAGACTTCAGAACTGATGGATATGACACTTGTAAGCAAAATTTATGTAGGGTACCCTCCTACTCCTAATCACTGCCTAACCTGAGTCCTACTCTACTCTGGTTTGGGAACTTCTATACCTCTGATATATGAGCATACCCAAATGATCCTTGTGAACTGATTGCAAATATATCTTGGCGTCTCCTTTTTTTTATTCCAGCACTTATCTATATGTGATATAGACTCAACTCTCATTGTACTGAATCCTAATTCAGGTCTGCTTGGAACCAGCTCCTTTGTGGGAATCTGAACGTGGCCTCATGTTGTGTGCTGACACCAGACCTGTAATAGGGAAATATCATCTTTTGGATCCTAAAATTGGTTTGCATCACAGTATTTCTCATAGTACAGCCTTGTAATTATCCAGAGCTTCCTGAATTTTAATCTCTAGTGTAACCAAGACCTACTAATAAATCATATATGCAGTTCTCATTTTATTAAGGTAAGATGTGTTTACTAGCATATTCCTGAACCATTAATGTTCTAATTGTCCCAATCCAGAAGCGGAAATATGAAAGCCTACATACCCAAGGTGTAACAGTAAAGATGACTGCCATGTTAGCTTTATCTGGCTGTGATATCAGCATAAAGCAATGTCATTTCTAACACACTGAACAGAAAACCAAAATCTTTTCAGGCTAAATATTCTTTTTGTACAAGTTCACCAATAGAATATGTACAATAAAAGCATATTTTATCTGAGAAGTATCTTCCAAGAAAAAAAGATATTTAATCCATGAAACAGATAGCAGCTAACAAGCAAGCTGCAAATGATGTCCCTGTCAAATTAAAGTTTAGGACTTGATGTGCTTTGGTGACCTCAGACCTGGGGGAGGAAGTTAACATAACTTGGGATAAAGAATGTACTACTCATAATGGCAGGATTTATGGTCCACAAGGACATCTGGCAGGACTCCCAAGATAAGAAAGAAATGAATGAAACTAACTCAGCAATTGTGCTGAAGTCAGCTTCAGGTGGGCAAAAGGTAATTCTGGCAGGGGGATCTGTGATGACCGACCCACAGACCACCAACCCAAGAAACCCACTGACTCAAAAGAAGAGAGAAACTGAGCATGTGGACTAATTAGGATGAGAAGTGAAAGAATCATTAACCAATAGAAGATAGAATACTAATTAATAAGAGTACTATGTAGCTTGTAGACAATGAACTCCTTTGTTCACTAAAATGAATTCCTTTGTTCACTAAAATGTATGGATATATATGGTGTGCATGATCGGTGGAGAGTTCCCCCATGTATCTCAGCACTGAATAAAGCAATGTTGGCTTCCTAACACTGAACTGGTTGGAGAGTTTATTTCCCAGGTTTTCAGTGACAGACCTTAAGGAAGGAAGGAAGAGCTGCATCACACCAGGATGGGCACTGCTGGCAGCATCCCCATCAGCGTCACCACCTCTGCCTGCCTGGAGCAGACAGACCTCTCTCCCATGGGACAGCCACTGTTGGGACAGTCTGCACCACCACTCCCGGGCATCTGGCATGGGAAGACCTGCCCTAGACGATATGGATGTGATCTTACAGGGTCACAGAGAGCAGGATGGATACAGGTAGAGCCATAGCACCACACATGCTGCAGGATGGTCTGCAGGCAGGTGTCCAAGCACTTCCCAATGAGAATGTGCACCTCTGTAATCTACACGGCATGGGTCTGTGAAGGGGGAGTGCATATAACTGTGTGTGGTGGTGTATGTGGCAAAAGCCACAGCCCCACAGGCTCAAGACTGGTGGGCTCAGTCCAAGGTTGCCACTGTCTGAACCACACTCCCTTGTCAGGGTGAGCTTTCTGGCTCACCCCCAGGGTCCCTTGCAACGTTGTTTACATGTTTCAGTTCATTGGTTATCTACCCTATTACTTCATGTTCTATATAAGGTTATGTTCTAGAAATGTTGTTGCTGTTCAGTTCTCTATTGGTTACATGCAAATCCTTGTACCCTAATTGGTTACTTTCCCCTGCTTGTATCCCTATAAATCCCCTGCTGCCCCTCAGTCCTTGCTCCTGGTTACTGAAGCCTTCAGCTCTCCTGGATCTTCGCGCCGCCTCTCCCAGACCCCAGACCCTCTCCTGCCTTCCCTGCTGCCTCTCCCCGGGAAATAAAAGAGCTGGAAATCACACCAGGGCCCTTGTCTCTGGCCTTTATTCTCGCCTGCGCCCACGACATGGGACTGGGGCTCTCTCTCACCCAGAGGAGCCAGGACTAAAGGAGCTGCTGGAGGACACCCTGTGTTTGGGGCAACTGCTAGCAGCAGCCCCCAGGAAACCAGGGTCACTCCCAGACTATCGCGGAGTGGCCTCGAGCAGGCCCCTGGAGCCAGTGATAACTGTGCAGCATTATATCTTTGGGAGATTAGTTATAAAACATTGCTTAGAAATTTGGAGGTATTTATCGACATTTTATAATGTATAATGTTGTGATTTATCTGTTCTGTTAGTGATATTGATCCTGGATGTATCATTCACCATTTTCAAGTTAATTGCATATCTTTAGCAAATCAATAAACCATTTCAGATACGATTTGGTTAAAGCCATACGAACTGAACAGTTTTGTTTTAGACAGCAGCTGTGTTCATTACCATAAGGCATTCTGAGATAATATCAGAAAAGATTGTCTCTACAAAACACTGGAGTGTTTCTGCCGGAGCGTTTCTGCTGGAGCATAGGAAATCCTCAAGGATAGAAATGAGGTTTGTAGCAAAATGACCTGTGGACATCTTGGATGGATCTGTAGACACAGTAAACAGCACAGTACTCACACTGTCCTGCAGAACTTAATCAAATGGTACTTTACTCCTGAGGAAAATGTTTATGAAATGCTTTGTTAAAAAAATACACCCTACAAATATTTTGTGTCATCCTTCTTTTTGTATCTACG
This sequence comes from Climacteris rufus, assembly GCA_013398175.1. Lineage (NCBI taxonomy): Eukaryota > Metazoa > Chordata > Aves > Passeriformes > Climacteridae > Climacteris > Climacteris rufus. The sequence goes on along the minus strand of VZRZ01006177.1, from coordinate 64,711 downwards.
AAACAACTACTACTGAAGTTATGTTAATGACAACTGTAAATGTGACCATTCTTTAAATTGATTCCTACGTGCTTGCAAGATTATCTGTAATTTACAGTACAATCTCTGCAATTACAGACTCCAAACTGCACCATCTAATGACCTATCTGTTTCAGTATGAAATGTTTTTAGACTACAGATTGGGTTTTGGTTATTTTTTGTTTTTCAAATGATAGTAGGAGAAAAAACCCCTTATATTAATTACAAAAAAGGTCCCCAGAGATGTATCCTTTTCCCCTAAGAGGTAGTTAACATTACATTGCAACAAATAGATATAGATACTTTCTATAATATGCATGAATTATATATGGATTTGTATTTCATATTTTCTAAACCCAAGTAGGCTTTAAAATTGCCTTACAGAAGTAGTTTTCTTTTGGTTGTACCCAAAAATCTCTGGATAACTTACTTTGAATGCTGAGGGCAGAGTAGGACACAGCTCTGTTAAGTAAGTTATATTCAGAGTTACTGTTCCATGTAAGTAGAAATGTTCCACACAAAAACCCCACAACATCTGTAAAATAAAAGATTACTCTGCCATTAACTCTGAACCTATCGGTCTGTTTTTCTTCATCATTCACAGTGTCATGTATTTTGCTTCTTTTTGTACACTTTGTGCTGTGGCAAGAAATTTAAAAATAAGACTTTTTCTAATAGTCCCAGAGTAAAAAAAAAAAAAAAAAATCTTACTTATTAGTCTTATAATAATCACTATCTTTCTTGGTGTGCTATTTCTTTAATCTAGTAGACAAGCAGGATTTTAAATAATTTAAACTGAAAATATGTCATCTGGAAATCACTACAGATGGAAAAAGAATCCTTGCAGCAAGCATTAGAGAAGTAAAATGGCAGTTAAAAGCTAAGTTAGTTTGTAATTGATTTCTTTCTATTAAAGATAGTTAAGACCTGAGATAAAACTAACATAATTTTATCACATAATATGACACGCAACCAGTACCTTTGGCCAACCTGTGGAAATAACGGTTTTTCAGCAACCAAAAATGAAAATTATTAAGTGATGTTTTAAACCAGATAGATGGTTTCACCCAAAGAGAAAAAAATATACTAAATCAGAAATCCAAATTTGAAGGGAAATGTTAATTAACAAAACATATTTTAAAGCGAGACCCTAACGATTGCTTTCTGTTTTGTTCCTTCTCAGACTTTAGATGTACTCAAATCTGGTATTTACAAACCTTTGCTCATTTTGAACTGCACTGTTTTTTGTACACTCAGTGCTGAAAATGTTCTTTTCAACTCTGATTATTTTTCTTTGCATATTCTGTTATAGAAAAAAATAGTAGAATAGTAGAATTTCTTGAGATAGGGGTCAATCAATTAGATTTTACTAATCAGGCAATTCAGAAGACTGAAAAACTTCTAGCTAACAAAGTTGCAAAAGCTCATGCTGAAACAAAGTACTAGGAAAAAACCAACACTTTCAGTCACCTTTTATCAAACTTGACTCAGAAGGTATTTTGTTAGGAAAAAGCCCCTTTTAACTAGACAGCATAAAAACAGTTTCAAGTGGCCAGAACTAAAAATCCACCCAAGACAGCACCCTGTCTTCAGCAGTAACTACAAAGAGTTACAGAAAGAAGATATAACCTATACAAGAAATGGAAGAGAAAGATTACATTTTTCATGAGAACTTGCCTGTCTTCTCAGATTTGTAGCTGTGAAAATTCTTAAGCCTATTGTAATTTCTATGCAACCTTCAATGGATTCTATTTAATAAATTAATTTCATATTCCTTTGACAGCACATGGCATTTTAGCAACCATGCTCTCTGTGGGCAAAGGATTCAAAAAAAGTGGCTACACTTTCTTTGACAGATTGTGGTTACTAACACTGCCAATTAAGTTACTAGCATTAAATTCAAATCAAATGACTCTATGATTTTTCAAAACCAAAAGGATTCAGAGTACAGGTACAAATTGAAAGAGGGAAATTTAGTCTGAATATTAGGAACAATTTCTTAACTGTGAGGATGATGAGTCACTGGAACAGGTTGCCAAGGGAGGTTGTTAATGTCCCAGCTCTGGCAGTGTCAAAGTCAGGTTGGGTAAGGCCTTGAGCAACCTCGTCTAGTGGGATGTGGCAGGAGAGATTAGGAGTAGAATATTTTTAAGGTCCATTTCAGCCTCTTCCACAATTCTATGGTAATTCACATTCACTTAGACCCACTGTTACATAAGCTATTATGGACCATCTTGTTGACTGCATTTATATGACTTTCCTTTGCATTGATTTGGTTATGATGCTTTCCCCGGAGCTCTCAAGGCTGCTACAGCCTCCATAAGTGAGCAAAATCCCTGCTAGGACGAGTTGCAATGGTCTTCCTACTCTCCCAAAGCACAGAATTCTTTCTACTGCAGATGACCTGTTTCTGCTGGCTCCTCTGGAACTGAGAATTACTCCAGGCGCAATGTTCTCGTGTCAGCGAGAATAAAAGGCGACAGAGGGCTCTTCTCTGGGATAATTGCCTTTTTTATTGTAAATCCAGTGTTGCGTTGTGAGGGTCCAGGGAGGCGGTCAGGAGACACCCAGGCGTCTGGATTACCCCAGGCGAAAGAGGAAGTAGAAGCTCTGCAGGGATCTTTTAATGGGAGGTGGGACCAGGGGACACCCAATGGAAAAATGCATAGTTCAAAGTGACCAGTGGAGGGGAGAGCTTCCCAGGGCATAGCCATATATTGAACCTAAGGTGTGGATACAGGTGACACAAGGGAGACATGGGATTTCACCATAGCTCAGGCAGAGATTTCAGATATTGGAGGGAGAAGGTTCAGAGGGCATTGCCCTGGGTCTCTTCCCACCAATCCTGAAGTTCCACAGCAGGACCTTCTGCCAAGTACGCTGCTACAGTTGGTCTCTTGTTTAATTTAACCCTACACAGTACTTGTGTAGTCAGATTTTATCCTTAAATAAACCTACAAATTAGGAAAATGCAAATGGTGAACTAAAGTAAAGAAAATTCTGTGATTTGACTAAATCCTCATAGAAAGTGTTTATTACAGTAAATGATGGGTTTTCTGAAGCTTATCTAGTATTCTTGTTATTGTAATGCTTTTCCTGTTAAAGGGGAACAAATACTTCCATGTTTATTTTTATTCCAGCCTTTTGTAAAGATCTTACTACAATGTAAAAAAACATCTGTTTCTTACCTCAACTTGTAAGAGCTATTAGACTTTTGTTGTTTTCATAGGTTTTCTGGCTGAGATTGAAGTGGTGCTTTCAGAACATTGTCTCTCTGATTGCAGCGATACATTCACTCATGTCCTCCTAATTTGTCTTCATAAAAGTATCTTCTCCTAGACATCTTATTCCCTTTCCTATTTTCTATTATTTTGCCCTTTCAAGGCATCTTAAAGAAGAGTAGTAGTTCAACCTTTTACCAAAGTCCTCACCATCTTTCTTTGTACTTTTCAACTCTGTGTCCTTTCTCCTGTTGCAGATAGACCTTTGCATAAGCCATTTGTCTCCTTTGACACTAATATTGTCTTTTAAATTAAAAAAAACATGGCTGCAGTATGAAAAAAAAAAAATTACTTGCATGAATGAATAGGCTCCAAGTAACAATTTCACAACCAAATAAGTAACTTAACAAGGATTCCAGAGGCTGTGGCCTTTCTTCAACACAACTCAATTTTGTAAATATCAGAGGTAAGTAAAAGGTACCAGTAGAGTTGGTCTCTGTCTATCCTTTGCATGAATGATTTGATGTCTGAGGTCCACTGTAGCAGATATTTCTCAAGAATGGAGTTCAATGAAGCAGCTCTTTTGATATATAGGCTTCCCTTACTTTATTCCTTATTCTCTTCCTGCTATTCCTTTACACAGCACATAGAAATAAATGATGGGTGTAAACCCGTAATAAAGAAAAAAAAATTACAGGTGTTGTTCTATTTTCTTTCCTAAGCAGTTTCAAGAAGAGCACATTGTTTTAATAAATAATTTTAAAATTGTGGTGCACCAGGTAAACACAGTTGAAGTTCTCATGGCACCAAGCCTGACAGTTCACGAAGTGTCTGGACAACACTCTCAGGCACAGGGTGTGATTCTTGTCCTGTGCAGGGCCAGAAGCTGGACTTTGGTGATCCTCATGGGTGCCTTCCAACTCAGCATATTCTGTGATTCTATGATTTTCAAAGTGAATTATATGACCAGTTGTATACAAGAATGAAAATTTCTAAGTTTATGTACAATACAAAGGGATTTTCAAGACTCTTCAGGATGGTGAAAATTTTTATAAGGTTTGAGAATTCTAAAGGTGTTAAGCATACTGAATTTGAGTATAGCATAACTATTCATGTGACATGATTATATATTTAATATCAACATTTATTAAAGTCAGTATCTTAATAAAAACAGATGCAAAAATTAGTTCCTGCCTTTCCACTTTCTGGGATCCAATCATATTCCAAAGAGAGGTTACGATTTTATTCTTTCCTTTATTTTAAAACATGGTAAGGGGGACACCTGAAGAGATTTTGTTCACCCACAGTTTTTCAAAGACATGTAGGAGTTACCTTTCCTCATAAAAGGAATATCTCACTATAGATTTATGCAAAGTCAGCTTGATTCACTCTCAGAATAATTAAATGAAGCTGATATTTTTAAAATAGATTTTATTATAATGGTTTGCCATTTTCTGGAAAAAAAAAGTTATTTATCACTCTTCATACTGGATACTTTTGAAGTCAATATTAAGGAGCTGGAGGTAATTTAGTTACAAATCATCTTGCATAGCCTTCTTTGCAAATTGGCAGCGTTTTCCCTACTGTAAGGCCTGTTATTATTGATTTAATAAAGTAGCATGCTTTATTTATACAACACACTTCCTGAATATGTGCTCATCTGTAATGGTAATTTGAGGTTAATAGAACCTGTATGTTAGTGTTGGTTTAACTCAGGCAGTTGCTATTACTCTTTTGAGGTAATAATTTATTCAGACAAGCAATGCTGAGCTCTCCCACCTGAAGAGCTAAAGCGCCTCTTCAGACTTTGATCCAGGGAATTTTCTAATTCAGCCATCATAATTCAGAGGGCGGAAAGAACAAATTAGAATTTGAAAGGCTGGCATTGCAATTTTTAATGGGGGTATAATTTAGGTTGAAAAAAGCAACCCAGGGTGAAATTCATAATCATTAAGGGTTGGGGCTTAAGTGAAACCAGGTAACTGCAGGGAGTGAAAGGAGGTCTTACTACAGAGGACACAATCATATGTGTGGCATATGCTTGTCAGGACCGGAAAGGTAAACTAAAGAAGGAGATGTCACTAGCAAAAAATGAGACAACAAGAAATTGCTCTGCAAGTGCGTTCAGTGTAACAAGAGACTGAGGAAAAGATTACTCTGTCGCTCAGCACAAGAGAAGAATGACAAAGGAATGGTATCAAGAAATATAGTCTATACTGTCTTTTCTTACTCAGTCCGCAGGAACAGGTCAGTTGATACTAAAGGACTTCTATAAAACGTGTAGCTTTAAATGGTGAAGAAACGAAAAAAATCTTCCTTGTGACTTTATCTTTGTGGTAAAATCGCAGCCTTATGAATAGCAAATTCAGCAAATTGTTTATCTTGCCTTTCCTGAGGTTTTCAATGGAAATGCATGATTTTTTGATAATCAAACATGAAAGAGGGAAAACTACAACCGTGTGAGTGGAAAACCACAACCATGTGAGTGGAAAACCACAGCCGTGTGAGTGGAAAACCAGTTAGAAAAGATAATCCCAAAGAGTAATTATCAATAACTTGTTGTTATAACAGAATGATTTATTGATTGCTGTTTTACATGGCATACAGGATGGAAGAGAATGCATATTGAAGTTTCTAATGAAAGAGAAAATCAGGGAGAGACTACAGGAACACCAGAGGAAAAGATCTAAGCTTTCAATATCTCAAAATTTTGAAAGATTAGATAAAAAAGCAGTAAGGGTAATAAAAAGTACTGTCCCTATGCAGGACAAACTACAGAAATACAAGAGGATGGGCACAAAGTGGAATACGAATAATGTTTTATAATGGATCACTAATTCAACAAGAGACAATAAACTCACATACTTACTAAAGAAGGCACAGTGCCATATTGGGATGTACACAAATCTACAGCCATACAAGTCTTTTCAGTCTTGGCCATTGTACTTCAGAAAATGTGTAAGTCAGTGAGAGAAAGCACTAGAAGAGAGCAATGAGGTTAATCACAAGTTTTAAAAATGTGATTGAACTAAGAAAACAGTTGAAATAATTAGGTCTGGTTTGCCTTTCATTAAGACTTAATATTACCTGGCAATTCTTTGATAAAGAAGTCTGTTCTGATCAAATGGTGATAAATGGGCTTACATTGCAAGGTAAATGCTGGTTAGATTTTAAATATTTTCATGCCAACGATCCTAAAGCACTTTTTTGATCTGTCTTGTTGATTACTTACTCATCAAGTCTTAGTTATAGTTGAATTTGATTTCTTTTATTCTTGCAAAGAATTTATTTTATTTTAAAAATCCTTTCCAGATTATATTTCCACTTTAATGTAGTACTAGAAAGGTAGCTTGCTGTTGAGAAGCTGCAGTCACAAACAAAGACAGGCTGGGAAGGCATCACTGCTTGCATCAGGCTGAGATATCTTAACTGGGTGTTGCCTTGGGTTTTAACCCTTATATTTTTCAGATTCTGTATTGCCTGGTGTGTATGCTTTCTCTATAGATGTAACATTGCCTCTGGACTCACCCTTCAAGGACAGGCCCAAGCTTCTAAAGGCGGGGGGTGGGGGGCTGGGAAGCGAGCTAAGGGAGCTAGGTGGAAATTGCAAAGTTTTAATTGGTGAGTTTATGCTGATATGCAAATGGACCAAACCTATAAAGGTGTGGAAAACTCGTCTATTTTGGGTGATGCCCCAAGGAGGTGGCTTTGTCTGCCCTACATGTACCTTTGAAGGCCTTTCGAATAAATAGCCACCTTTTATTCCCTTACTCCTGACTGGCCTCAGTTTTTGGGCTAGCCTTTTTAGGCAACATGGGAGGCTGCCACATATGATGATGAAGAAAAAAAAGTGGTGAAGATGTTGTAAGAGTTACAGTATTAGTCAAAGTGGTAGAAATACTATGCAACAATGAAACAGCATGGTGGAGTATAAGGAAAACCATCAATGTAGTGGGTTTGCTACTCACAGTTTTTTGAGTTTTCTATTTTTGACATGCAAATTGTCCTACAGAAATATTAACGGCAGCTAGAGGATACAGGACTAAAATACTGATTTTACTGCTCACAGAATGACTGGCAAAAGAAATGAAAGTATCTAAGTACACCAGCTTCATACTGTCATGCACAACCAGAAAGAAGGCAGAAGCACAGAGCAATAATAAATACACTGTACAGTTTCTTGTTTGTCCAAATGACAGATTATCCTCAAAACTTTTAGATCACGGCATAAACCAATATCAAGTTGGATGTTCAAAACTGGTGGGTTAGATTTGCATCATAGTACAAAGAAACTCTAACACTATTTTCAGACTCTGTTTGTTAGATACAGTTTTGGGGGTTTTTTAGAAACAAACGCCTAAACAATTTAGAAAGGACTACATTTTGTCTAAAAAATGCAATGATACTTCTGCTAGGTTTCAGCGAAACCAGGGCTCATAATATGTTCAGAACAATGTTAATTTCAGCCTTACCTACCAAGAGTTGGATTTCAATCATTACAGCTAGAGTACCTCTTGGAAGGAAATTACATTTAGTAAAAAAAAATGGTGAGGTTTTTTACATAATTCAGAAAAATTACAGTATATGCAAGATCAGAAAATTACGTTTCACTCAGACATCATTCAATAGATGGTTTCACTTCCCTTCCCTTTCCTCCCCTCTTCTTAATGTGGAGGGCTGGACAACTACATTTGATGCAAGTGCTTGAAGGATAATTCTAAGGGTGAACTTCAAATCACAGCGCAATTCTAACTGGGATACATTACATTGCTACTCTCAGGAATATCTACATTGTCAGATGTGCATTTAAGTGAAAAAAACAGTCTTCTTCTCTTCAATCTTCATCTATTGATCTCAATGGCCTCTATTCTTAATATATATTTCTCAGTTTTTAGAATAGCACTGCACACAAAAAAAGGCAATGAGAATGAAAGAAATTTGTTCCACTTACAGTCATCCAATTTCCTGAGGTATTATTCCACCTTGGAAAATTTCATTTTAAAACCTGAAAATTAGGTACATAGTCCCATAGTACAAGACACAGAACTGGAATGCTGGTATTGTATGTTTTTCATAGCCTTGTGTTTATAAAGTGTTTGTAAACCATTTCAGAGATTAAAAAAAAAAGTTTTATTTTGAAAGGCATAATATAGAACAGCTGGTAGGGAGAATAGTGTCTTTATAAAATCAAAAAAGCAGTGCATTCGTACAGAAAGTACTGAACCACAGCTCTTCTTCCTCTGAAGAATAGGAAGTTATTTATACTTTACAAATGGAAATTTAGAAAATTTCTACCCAAAATTTCCTTTTCAGGATCTTTTTCTTTCATGTATGTCTAACAAAGTTAGCAAGTACAAAGAGAACAGTCATATAGGTATGGTATGAAAATGTCCTTGCATGTGGGGGTTTGGTCCCTGCTCCTGGACCTGATAAAGTAGCTGTGACATTTTTGTCTTTGACTTGGATGATACTTCATACCCTGCCAGATTCCCTTTTTGGAAATGAAGTTCCTGTTGCAACTGCATTTTCTTTTACATTCATCAGTAAAGATAATTGCAGCTTCTGTTACTAAATCAGTCACCAATGAGATCAAGTAGTTTTTATTCAGCTTCTTGGAGTTGACAAAACATTATTTGTTTTTAACTCTATCTTGAACTCTTGTATCTTATCCTCCCCTACGAGGAAACTGAAGCACCATTTTGTGGAGAATTTATTAGTCATACAAGGCATTAAATGAAAATATTGCCTTTTAGCTTTATAAATCTGTTAGAGCAAGCACAGTATCATTATTCATGGACGGTATTTTCTGATTTTATGTGTGGAAAATATGTAGTATACTAATTTATCTGCCTATGTGATTACTTTCTTTCTTCCTTGAGTTTCTCAGTTAGAATTGACTCATCACGTAGATAAAAGTTAGGAGGTATTATATATTAAATAAATAAACTATTATAAAATCTTAGATCTAAGTCTGTGTCTTACATGTAAATTCTCCAGTATGTTTTTACAACAGTTTCAATATATTAATTTATCAATACATTTTAATTTCAACCTGCTCTTATTTAACAACTCTCATTGAATATTTCTCATAAAATTGAATACTAAAACCAGAGGTATAGATTTTGCTAGTACAAGTTTGAGGAAAACCCTGTGAAAAATATTCATACAGAGAACATCAGAAGAATAATATTCAGGGAAAAAGCAGGCTACAATTATGAGCTCCTATACAATTAGGAGCAAATTGCAAAATTGCTCTCTAAATATACAATATTGTATTCTGCTTATTTTGGTGTTAGAGAAATTTCAGTTCTCATCTCTTTATTTCTTAACATAGCCATGAAAGGTGGGTGGTTTTTGGTTTTGTTAAGAAGAGGATTTGACTATTGTTTTGTGTATCTACATAGCAATCAAAGAAATTCTCTATCTCCAGTTCATGAAATAAGAACATTAAAGAAAAACTATTTGGAATGCAAGAGAATTTCTTACTTTGTGTAGACATAGCATGAACATACTCTGCAAACTCTTCCTTCAGGTTAGTATATAATTTTTTTCATGAAAATGTTCAAATATTGAGGCAGACATGTTTTATTCCAGACATCTTTGTTTCAGTTAGTATTCACTGAAGCTTAAAAGAACTCTAAGAAAGACCATATGGCTAGATCTGTTTCCTTACTTCCAAAAAAGAAAGCCCCATGCTGACTTGCAACATGTCCTGCCTCAGGCTTTTGATTCCAGAGCCTGTGTGGTTTCTTCATATAAGCGGGTCCTTCTGCTTATTTCTCAGTTTCTCAGAGTCTTATCCTTGATAATAACTTGATCATAGCCTTCACTTCTCTCCATATTTTCATGGAAACAGAAAGAGTGGATACAAAGGCATGGGAAAAGAACTCCTACCTTTTGTCCTCATTTTCCAGTGAAACCTTTTACTGTCCTATTACAGTGGAAGAAAATGAAATTTGATTCCTGGAAACCCACAAATGACCAGGATATCTGAAAGCAAAGAATGCAAAAAAGAAGGTGGAAGGGGATGGGTCTCTGTTCCTTTTCCTCACTACTCTGCAGAAAAGTAATGCTATGAAAAGCCAGTGTCCGTAAAGGAGACAGAGGAATCCTGCAACTTTATCTGAATAAAGGGAGGGAGTATCCACTAGGGCATGTCCCTGTGGGGTTTCTCTCTCAAAGTTTCAGAGGATGTGGCCTCCTTTTATCCTAAATTCCTGGCCACAGGTTGCCATCGTCCTTTCCTCATTGATTGAGGTACTAGGAAGCTACAGCCTTCCTGAACCACCTACCACCTATTCCCCCCTTGAACATGTCATTTTCCTCCAAAGTTCAGAAACTCAGTCTTGTGCAGACCCATTTACCTATTTCAGGAGTAAAACTGTCCAGGTTCTGTAACAAACCTTTGTCTTGGTGGTGGTGGAGACATTAAGATCCATTTCAAAGACGTTAACACCCATACGCTCACCTATTGAATTGTTTGTAAAGATATTAGCATGCATCTTTCCTATCACTACAAAGGTTCCTGCAGAAATGAAGGTATTAATAACATTTGCATGTTTATTTGAAATGTCATGCCTTGAAGTCTGATCACAGAGTAGACTCCCTGGACAGAGAGCAATTTCTAGGTGTAAAATGAGAGGTTAGAGGAGTCAAATATTTTACATAGGAAAACACGAGATCACTACATCTGCAGAAATATTGCTTCTACAAAGTTCTTTTGTCTTCTCAGGGAGGTATACAAAATAGCAGACCTCTTCCCTTAAGGATCCAGGAATCATCTGGTTCACTATGAATACCTCAAAAATACTGTTTGAACTACTGTGAGAAAGAAGCTATAAAGTCAGTACCTTTTAGAGAAAACAAGAGGGGTGTGTGTTCACTGGAGCAATCTAATTGCCTGAAAAAGATGCAGTAGTTTGGAGAAGCATTAAAACTCTCTAAGAATACCCTGTGGAGTAGATTCCTTCCAGTTAACACAAAGTAGCTCAGAGCACACTTGAAGTCAGTCTAAGAAAGTAGGGGAAATACACAGATCAACAGTAAGGAAGAAAGGAAGAGACAAAACACTCCGAAGAAAACAAGAGATTAAAGTGCAAGAGAAAAGGAAGAGGAAGGGGAAGGGGAAGGGGAAGGGGAAGAGGAAGAGGAAGAGGAAGAGGAAGAGGAAGAGGAAGAGGAAGAGGAAGAGGAAGAGGAAGAGGA
>VZRZ01006177.1:17734-52154 GCA_013398175.1 Climacteris rufus | reverse complement strand
GGGGGGGTCGTGGCTACCTTAATTCTTCCGTACTGGTGTTTGCATTGTTCACGCATGCGGTTTAATTGAGGCAATAGAAGTGAAGAGACAAAGAAGGGTTCTTTTCCGCTTGAGTCCAGATTATTTTATTACTGGAGTTGCAGACAGGGAGAGGATAAAAGATGGCCCGAGGCTGGCGGGAGCCAGCTGTCATGCCAGGGAGGTGAGGGGAAGGGAGTCGGGACAGAGCCAATGTCTGTGGAGGATTGGAATGACTCACAGTCTGGCAGCTCCAGGAAGAGCTCCCTCATGGCGGGCGTGGAGAAGAGGCTGTGACGCAGCCCTGGGCCCCCCCGTCACGCGGGCTGCGGGGTCCAGCCCCCACGGTCCGGTGGGGTGGGGCCAGGCCGGACCTTCGGCTACCCCCAGAGGCACTGCAACACATGTCCTTCATTTTTTGCCTTTCAAACACGGCAGTCTCTTCCCTCTCTTGAGCAATGGGTTAACTGCTTTTGAGTGCAATAGTGTAATAAATAAAAGTTAGCCCTTAACTAGCACCTCACTTCACAAAAGCATTAATCCTTCATCAGAAGGGGCTTCCTCCAGAAAGGCGGAGGCTAGAAAGGCTCATTCAGCAGACAGAAGACCAATTATGATGGGTTGCTTAAAAAGTATATGAGAAAAACTCTACTTGTCTATCTCTGCCTCATCTTATATAGATTGTCTTCATGTGTGCTTTGATTTTCTCTTCTGCTGTTGCTGAAGTACAGTTCTGTAGATCTGTAGTGTTTTTAAGGAAACATCCCAGTATGAGCATTCATGAGACTCTGTCAGCCACACTCCCAAGGCCGGAGATTTTCAATGCTGAGACTGAAGACCCTTCACAGAGGATGGCTCCAGTGAGCTCACGGGTGCTCTGCTTGACCCCACACTCCCCACTCTCACAGAGTCAGGTCAGATTTCCTTACTGGATTGAACCCAGGTTTCCCAGGGCAGAGTCTCAGATGTCTCATTCCATAAACCAATTTTTTTCACAGCTCAGTAACAGAGAAGCAGCCTGAACTGGTGCCTTTGAGGAGGGACCCCAACAAATGAACCCCTGAGCTTTTATACCTGCACAGTCTACTCACTCCCAAATCTCACTTTTCCTCCGAGTCTTTGCTCCTAATGTGTCCCTCAGTGTCCATTCACCTGGCTGGCACTGACATATTTGTGCCCTTTGTTAACCAAAGTGTGCTACCACCCAGAACTCGATCTACATCTCAATCTGCAGTTTGAACTGCAGTTTGCAAACTGAACTACCTGATCCAGATGTAAAGTTGAAATGTATAATATACCAGAATAATATTTCAGAAAAAAAGAAATCTTCTTAACAAATAACTTCATTATGACACTTAAATCCCAAGCAAAAAGCAGACAGGAAAATATTTTCAATTCTCTACACTGAAACTGTTCCTGAAATCAAGTAGTAACAAACTCAGGTGGGTAGGAAAGTCATTTCCATGATCACCAAGTTATCATGGTGACACCCAGTCCTGGACCACAAGAGAAAAACCTGGTCAGGGTCTGTCATGAGACTGTGGCCAGAAAGAAGTTTGCAACACAGAAGACCAACTTCTTTTACAAGACAAAAATATCAAGTCATTCCATCAAAAATTGTTCACGGAAGGTGACTGGGGCCATGTCCCTAACATTTATGAATCAAGAACCATTGAATTCTACACAAAGATATTTCAAAATAGCTCAAATACAGCAAGGAAAGATTTTATAGCAAAACCTGGATAGAAATCATAAAGCTTTTTGAGGGAAGGGATCAGTGAAATTGTTTCACCAATTCAGGTATCACCAAATATGTATTGCCTCCTTCTTGATTTAGGATGAGGTGAATTATGACAGCATTCCATACATCTTTATTCAATCTGCTTTTCTTTAACAAGTCTCTCCATTACTTCAGTCAAAAACAATTTTCAGTGTTTTTTGGTTTTCAGAATAAAATCAATGGCTGTGAAAATCAACTTCCCCTTGTATACTTTTCATATGTTTAATTAAGGTTCTTGAAAGACCTGAGCTAAAGCTGGTTCCTTATAGCCACATTTTAAGACATAACTTCTAAAAATATATTTAATAAGTTATATGTGTTTAAATAGGAGATAAATTAAAACTGTCATAACAAGACAGAGCAACACAGTTGTTTTCCAAAATAGTCAATAGTATTGGTGATTTTTCTTTTTACCAGCATGTAGCATTATTTTTATAACAAAATACAAAAGAAAGGAAAAAAAAGTGGTAGAGAAAGGACCCAAAAGTTCTTTAATGCAATCAGGGCAAATTATTTTTTTTGTTTTGTTTCAGAGACCTCTTAAAATATTGGCTTTTTCTTTATTTCTAAGACAGTTGTCAGTAGAAGGATGTTGATATGACTGCAGATGTGTATATTTAAACACTTGCATTTCACATATAAACTTTATTAGTGTGAAGGTGCCTATTGGACCACCCTTGAAAAATGAAGTGTAAAAAGGCATCTTAATTTGCGATGGATAGGGAGAGATACACCAGGTTGGGCAGTGCCTGCACCCCTCCTACTGGCATTACAATCTTTCCCTGCAAGAGGCAAAGCCCTCTTCCATTGGATGGGTGCAGACAGCACCCCATTATTTGCAGGTGTTCCTTAACAATCTCTAGTCTCTTGCTTTGTCTGTTGTTCTCCTGGTATTGATTCTGCATGCATACTTCACTGACTCTCTCACTTTAGTAATAAAGTGCCATTACTAAATCAATAAACTGTTTCAGTTCTGATTTCGTTTCAACTAAGTAAATGGAGCAGTTTATCTCCTAGAACACTTAGTTGTTTAGTTTTGTTTTGTGTTTTTTCTATTGTGTCCAGGAATTCCAATCAGAGATACAAGTTGGTTAGACACTAAAAAAGGTACTGGAACAAACATTATCGCTTTGCCAGTGTTCAAGAATTTCAAGATTTCTTAAATCGTTTTGCATTTTAAAAAATTCTGCTTTATTTGATTAACGTGATCAACAGATAAAAAAGACAGAAAACTTTCTTCCCTATGCTCATTTGAGGTTATTCAGATCATTAACTATGTTTTGTCTTATTTTCCATTTTCAGTTGAGTTTATCAATATTTTAAGCATATTAGAATTTCATAAATATTTGTACAATAGGTTCTACAAAAAGTTTAAATTATTTACTGTATTTAAACTCAATAAATACTTCAGAACTTGCCTTAACTTTAATGTTGCATTTTGAACTTACATGCATTTCCCCGAGTCTGCTTTACCAATGATTATTCTAACCTTTTTAGTTGAGAGAGTAAGTTCAATCAAGAGACTAGCCTAGCCAAGACTTGCCCGTGTTTAAGAGTAAGCTGTATGAATGCAAGTTCATTCTACAGTAGCGTATTAGAGTGGTAACGGGGGAAAACACATTTTTGCCCATTTCCTTGGAGGACAAATTGTAACAATGTCAATGTATGCTGTTACTTAACATAATGTAATTTTCTATTTCTTTCCCTATCTGTGTGTTTGCATTACGAAGCCCTCATCAAGATAATTCTATTTTGCCTGACATATTAAGAACACAGATCAACACAATGCCTACATCCAGGAGTCTATAATTTCCTTTCTCAGGTCTAGGCATGCCATGGCTGTATGGGTCCAAATGCCGCAGAGAGCCCGCCATGTAGACTGGAAAGCTGCACCCACTGGCACTGCTTTCAGCTCCTCTTCACAGGAGTATGGCGAGACTAAGAGCAGACGCGCTGGAGTGGCGACTCCACACCACGTGGAATAAGCACAGCGAAGACAAAGGAGGAGGGGCCTCCTCCGCATGGTAGTCCAGGTTTAATGCGAACACATACAGAAGGAGAAAAGGCACACATCCGAACAAGCAAAGCACTTTTAAAATCTAGGGAATGGAGGCAGAATGTTGGCCCGAGACAATCACCAAGAGAATGAGCTGGACGCAGATTGACTGACAGGTCACCAGCCCAGCAAGACCACGATCCACAAGCATGTGACCTCTGGAGCTGGCTGCCCCTAGGTGCGTGGGGGAACATCAGGTCTCTCCACCGCCACGTCCACCGAAGAGGGACAGCCCAGGCAGCTCCGAGGCAGCAGCTGCCCCAGCTGTCCCGGTAGAGATCGGGGCCCTACGTTGCCGTCCCCACCGAAGCGCGGCAGTTTAGGTTCTGTCCCAGCAGGGGCGGCCCCGCACTGGAGCCTCCCCGTCCATCCGGGCAGCTCAGCTGGGGCGGCACAGCCTGGACACGGGGTTGCCCTGCCCAAGTAGGCAGTGGTGACCCCCCGCGAGACCGTGCCGTGTCAGGGGGGCTGCAACATAGGCAGTCAATGTCTTTCAGAAACAAACATATAAATATATTATTCTGAATAATAATTTAGAACTATATCATCCTACCACACATATATTATTAATATTATCAGTGGATATGCCTTGAATTCCCTTCGTCCCAAATCAAGACTATTATAACTAAGAAAATTTAATTACATGCAATAATAGTCAAACACTGTATTATTTATAATTCAATTATCACTTCAAAGGCTTGAATTACAAGCATTCATCCACTAATCTGGACATCTCTCCTATAAATTACACATCACAGCATGCAACAGTTGATCTTAAATACATGTGTCTTATCTTACACCTTCCTGTCTAGATTTTATGCTCATGAAATTGTAATGCTGGCACTGCCTCACCACTTCCTAGAAAATTATGATACCTGTCCTCCAGGTTACAAACATTGCAGAGCGATGATGTAAGAAGCAACCCTACACTCAGTTTCTTAGCACTTGGTTCATTCTTATTCCTTTTGTTCATATGTGTTTCCATGAACTGCAATCAAATAACTCCACATTTTTTTTCAGCTTCCTCTCTATATTTTATTTCATAAGGATTTGTTATACCTGCCTCAAAACAAGAAAAAGAATAATCAGGTAGCAAAACCATAACTTCCTTTGTGGTTGTGGAAGAAGTCATATAAGGTATTTGCCATAGTAACACCACAGCTTCACACCCTACCACATGTGGTGGTGCCTTCCCTCAGGGGGGCTCGGACCCCGCCTGTTGCTCAGGCATTGGCTATACAGTGGTTGAGTGACACGGGATCCGAGGATGCTCAGGAAGAGTAGTTGGAGGTCTAAAAACACCCCTTAGACATCCCCTGGGGTGGAGAGAAGCACAAACCCAGCCTCCCTTTCCAGAGAGTTCTTCGCAGTTCGACAGTTCATTGGTCAGTTATTAGGTAATCTTTAATAATTGGTCGGTATTACTGTGCCCCACCCTGTAAGCCCCGTGTTATTGGATGTGTTTTCCACTCCCTGTTTCTTGTGCCTTAAAAGTTTGTGTTTGGTGCATGATTCGAAGAATTTCTGGTTTCCCTTGGACTGTAATAAACCATCTGCACCCCCGCCAGAAATCTCCCTCTCCTTTTCTTCGTGCTCCAGATCGCCGTGCACTCAGTGAGCTGCTATCTGCACCTACTGAGGGCAGGCTGCCTATCCTGGGGCAGCGCCATTGGGATACCTGCTTGCTGCGTGAGAGGTTCTGGCGAGCCCACATTCTGGGCCACTGGTTCCCGCCCGAGGGCTCGATCCTGGCTGCGATTGAATCACTCAAACCCTCTGAATAAGCGGCGCTCCCAGCCCCGAGGTTCCATCGAGCTATCCCGAGGCAGGGCTGAGTGGGTCCCGACGCCGCAACCACACTTCCTGTCCCAGACCTATATTTTCACATCCACTTCACTATGCACTCAAATATGTAGTTCCATAATAAGAATTATATGGATTCAATACTCTTGTCCTTGAGTTTCTCTCCCAAAATGATTTTCACAGAAGGACCCTCAGTCTGAAATTATTAAGATGAAGTTGACCACACAGTTCTTCCCAAACATTCAGATTCAGCAGAAGAGGAAAAATATAATAATTACTTTATCTCCTCCACAGTGAATGTAGAGTTTTGATGATGGACTCTGATCATGCTGTCCTGAAAACCAAGACTTATATTTCAAAGACAGATGTTTCATGATCTGGTTTTTTTTAACAGCTGAAGCAATAAAATATTTTTAAAAAATCATTTAAGTCTCAATACTAACTCAGCCCCATCAATCACAGTCTTGTTAAACAAAGATTTGGGAAAAAAACCTCCAGAAACACCAAAGAAAATATAATAATAAGAAAAAAATCCCATGGAATTCAGTTTCTCACAGTCATTCTAATAACATCTACTAAAATTTTCCTGAAAAAATCCCACCACACATGTATAAACTCCCTGTCTTTGGGATATAAAATAAATCTCCAAAACTGTGTTTCTCAGAATATGAACTGTACCTCTTTGACAGATGGGAAAAATTTTGTTCAGGTACAAGGGGAGGGAGAGTTGTTGTGGGTGCTTGCTGGGTGACACACAGCAGTGTTTCAAGGCCAAAACTTTTCCTGCCTCTGTTGAACATAAGTGCTGAATTATTCACTCACGTATTTGCAAAATCTGTCTAATATTCTGTATGGTGTGCAGGTGCCCAGGTGCTGGCAGTGGGAACAACTGTGCCCTCTTTGAAGAGAGACTTGGACTGCCCACACTGGGCACAGCTCTGTCCAGAAGGCTCCAACCCACCCACCACAGGGCATGGCTGGGCCATGGAGCCAAGGAGGTGACACCTCTAGGAAAGTGTATTTAAGAAAGGGCAACATGCCACACAGGATAACAATGCCTGAGGAAAAAAAAAATACTGTGAGAAACATCCTCGCAGAAAATCCAGGCCGGACTAGAACGAGGGGAGGAGGTACACTGTGTGCAGTGCAGGGATTACCCTGCAAACCATGGTGCAGACCACAGTGAGCCTGCCCACCTGCAGTCCATGCAGGATGTGGAGCAGAGATCCATCTGTAGCTGTGGAGGACCCCATTTAGTAGCAAGTGGACATGTCCTGAAGAAAGCTGCAGCCTGTGGAAGACAAACAGAGAGCAGGTTCCTGACAGAAACTGTGGCCTACACAGAGGATCCATGCTGGACTAGTTTGTAAAGGTCTATATCCCATGGGAGGAACACCTTGCTGAAAGAGGGGAAGAGGGTGAGGAGGATGAATGAGTGTCAGGGAGGAACTGCTATGGACTGACCAGGACTCCCATTCCTCATACTCCTGCACTTCTCAGGGACAGGAGGAGATACAGGAGTCAGAAATGGAGGAGTGAGGATAAGTCCTGGAAGAAGGGAGTTGGAGGGAAGTGTTCTAGGTTTTGACATTGTTTCTCACAGTCCTCTGTTTTCAATTGACAATAAACTACATTATTAATCTTCTCCAAATCAAGTCTGTCATCTTTTCCTATGATGGTGATTGGTAAGTGGTTTCCCTGTCTCTATCTACACCTGTAAGTTTTCTGTCTTCTGCTCTGTCCTGTTGAGGAGACTGAGTGTCTGGGTGGGAATTTGGCAGTGAACCATCCTTGATCCACCACATATTCTTATGTCTTTTGTTTGGATAAGGAAACAAATATGCTCCGGAACTTACTTTTTTGTAGATTTGTAAGCAGAAGCTGTCCTTTCACACACATCCTTCAAGAACATGAAGAGATCTTTGTAAATTTCACCTTGCATTCAGCAGAAAAAAAAAAAAGTTGGTCTATTTTGTGTTTTAAATGTTTTAATTGATAAACATTGGATTTTATCTACATTAGTTAATCTATTAAAGCTGTATATATTTTGTCTGATGTGGATAGGTCATATATATATTTATGGGATACAGATCATCTTATGTATGAATCTTATTCACATGTGAACTTTACAAGCCAGAAGAAAGAAAATAGCAACAAAAGAAGATTGAGCAGGGAGCATGGATCTAGTTTAAGAGATGGAAATATGCATTGTGACAGGGCCTCCATGAACAAACTGGTTCAGAAACTCAAAGAAAGCTGAAAACTTTTCTACCGCACCGTGGATATCTTGAACAACAGAAACTTTCTACCTCAACAGAAAACACAAAGCAAATGCCTCTATTATTTTATTTACTTCACAATATTCAATATAATATTCTGGACAATATATGTGATGAATAGCATAATGGTTTCAAGTTAATGTTGCAAAACACTGTGAATCAGCTTCCAAGGCACTGAGGCAGAAGGTGAATTTCTGTTAATGGCAGAAATGGGTATTAACTGAAGATGAATAACAGGAAGGATTCATTTGAAACCTAAATGATAAACCAAAATCAATAGTAAAATGCATTCACATATTTTTCTCATTGTGTATTGATTATAAAATCTAAGCTGTTGCTGCTAAACACAAATTAACTCCCATTTAGAAATGTAAAATAAATACAGCAAAGAAGGGTATTGAAAAGAAAATTTTCAGTGATAAGTGTGGCTCTTACATAGCTTTTTCAAGAGAGTTTGTTAGACCAGCTGCAGGCTGGATTACACTATATAAAACGGAACACAAACGTACATAAAGTCAGCCTTAAATATTTTGTTCACACTTAACTACCTAACTTTAAATGCCTAAGTTAGATGGACTAAAGCCTATCAAAAATAAGTTCAAAGAATATACTCTAAAAATTAGAAATTCAGAATAAGACAGAGCATAAAATAATGCAAATTAGGTGGGAAAGAATATTAAATATTAAACAAATTGTGCTGAACAGTAGAAACCAGTCACTAGGAAGAAGCAATGCAAATAGACTGAATCAGTGATGGGATTACTCTTTCATCAAAAGGCAGTTAACAGCACTCATATGGATAACAGCATTCAGCAGGATAATGATGCTCGACACTGGAAATTAAACACTAATGGCCTGCATACCTAATCTTTGACCTCTCCTGCCACCCAAGCCAAAGCTCATATTTATGTACTCTATTACCATGTATATTCTGTGGTCAGAGTAAGCTTTCATCTGTTCTGTATAATCACAGAGTTCTCCTTAATGATGTATTTACATAAAACATATTTCTAGACTAATTTCAATAGTGAAGTCAAGGAAAACTCGCAGAGAACCCATGCAAAACCTTAGAAGTTATTTTTGCTGATGATGGTAATGAATGTTTTAGAATACAAATCTTGGATATTTTTGATTATCTGGCTTTCCAAAATTGAAATGAATATGTATAGTCATCTCTATTCCATGCTGTGCTGTTCTCAGCCTAATTGCATTTCTACTTTGACTTGACTTCTATTTCTGAAGTACTTAATTTTAAAATGTGTGTATATATATACATATATACACACATACATGCATATATATATATATGTATATTTTTCATATCAACAGTTTTAGACAAACTGAACTTTACAAGGGAAAGATACTTGGTTCTTTATCACACACGATTAAAAAAAACCAAACAAACAACAAAAACAAGCACACAAACCAACAAATGTTAATGGCCTGCGTCAAACAATATATGAGCATTCAATCATGTGTACATAAAAATAAATATGTCATTGATTTTTGCACAGATTTCTAACTTTTGCTATTTGTTTTAGAAGGATTAAATTATTTCATTTCCATAGAAAGTTCATGAACAAAATATGAAATTCAGAACTTGATAAGAAGTCAGGATGCAGCAGATCTGCTAGCGAAAAAAATTAAAGAGAGACAGATTATGCATTCAATATTTCAGTAGTTCTAAAGAACTCTATTCCTTAAGAGAAAATACATACATAAAATTCAAGATTATTACTATTATCTATGGTTGCAAAGCTCTTTTGGAACAAAAAGGTAAAACCTAAAACTTGCTTTGTGTGCTTCAATTTCAGAATGACTAAAAAGTGTATTGGAAATCACATCGTTTAGACAAAAGAGTGAGACTTATCATGACACTTTGAAAAAGTAAAAGAACAGGATGCTAGAAAAACAAGACCACAAAGAAGAATTAAATAAATAAAAGGAAAAATCCATAAACCATTTTTAAAGAATGTTGCTGTTTCTCTTACCTTGTGTTACCATGTTTCAAAACAGAACAATTTCTTAACTGGTTTAGGAAAAATACTAGTAACAAATTAATTGTATTAAACGAATTTGAATAAATTCTTTCAAAGATTTCCTATTTTAAAATAGTTTTAACTGTATATCATTGGTCACTAAATGAACTTAACTACATATAGGCAATCACAAATATCCAATTAGAATTTGCAAATTTATTTGTTCCTCCTTAATTCTAGAAACATGAGTTCAAAATAGAGCATTTCAATATCTGTACAAAACCATCTGTTTTTAAATTAATTTATGCAGTACTTTACAGTTTGCTTACCATTCAAAAGATGCAGCAGCTTTAACTTTGTATATGAAAATCATGTGGAGTGCCACTTATAACTCTTTAAATTTATAATTCCTTTAGGCCATCAATAAACCTGGTTCTGTGCAACAGGTGTCCTTCAACTGGAAATTAGCAATTATTTTAAAACATTTCTCATTTCAGAGGAAAAATGAAATACTGCTAAAGAAACAAACAGTTCTGTTTCTTTTCTGTCCTCTTATTTATCTTCTGAGTTGAATGTCACAGAAGTAGGTCATCCAGAAAAGTTAATAAAAGTTTAAGTGTTGGGGATTGAGTTTTTCATGATTTCATTGTAGAAAGGCAGAAGAATTTTAGACATGAAGATGTAGCAGACAATACTCTGTCCACCATGGAATTTTAAAAGGCCATTAAATAAAAAACAAGGCAAGATGGCTAAAACACAATGAAAGCAGTTTGCTGTATCCTCAGTACATACCTGGAATTAAAATGGTACAGATGGTATTTTTTTTTTGCCAGTGACAGAAGGAAGACTACTCATAAATATACATGCTCATGCATGTGTACACATATGCACACTTCCTATGTATCTAATATATCTATATATCCTACATATCTAATATAACAGAGCCTGCATTCAGTTAGATGTATAATAAGTTTATGGTACAAAAATAACCCTGTTAGCATTAATACATCATCCACTTATCAGATGTCAAGGCTCTATTCTTTCTTTAGACAAATTACCAGGAAAAAGGTATTTCTGAGATCAGGTTATTCTGATACATCAAAAAAGAGGACAGGAGAGAAAGACTGTTGTCATTTTTCTTTCAAGGGACAATAGCATTCAAAATACAAAATAATTTTGCACTTAATTTAATAAAGCAGTTTTCATTCGAGACACAGACTACAACCAATGATGCTTATGAGAACAGATTAAATCACTTTTCAGATTTAAAGGGTAGTTAACCTAGAGAAACAGTCAAGACTATTGGAATGAAAACATCTTTCTTATTAAAAACAAATCTCATTACTAATTATTACATACATTATTTTACCTGCTGTGAAACTCCCAGAGACCTCAGTGAGATGAGGCTTTTGTGTTTCACAACTCTTTACAAATCTTCCATTGTCTGCTACTCAGATTCATATTGCATGATTTGAAACAGGCATTATTAACAAAATTGACATGTATGTATATGGTAAGAAAAACTGTTGCATCCAAATTATTTCAAAGAACAAATCCAAAGAAATGACACTTTTTATCACATAGCAACTATGCAAAAAAACTTTCTTGCATGCACGCTTATTCATTAATTTAACCCCCTAAATTTTAATTAGTAGATAAAATTATATAACTAAACTGCATTGTTAGTCACATCATTCAGTAAAAATTCTTAATTAAGAAATCTCTTAACCATTACCAACACTACTGAAGGATCTATAAAGCTAAATCATGTTCAGGACTCCTATATATCACTTATAATCAAGAGTTCCTCTCACCTGCCCTTAGACATCTAAAAGTTAAATACGCTAACAGCAACTTAAAAACAGCTCTTCCTTTCCTGTTCCATCATGTCAGATATATTTAATTCGTTAGAACACACCATCTTCTTCCTTCTAGGAAGCCAATCAGAAGAACAAATGACTAGATCTATCTATCTAGCAGACTAGATATTTTGATGGTTAAATTTCAATGAATGAGTCCTATCTCAAAACACACTCTTTTCTCAAGAGAGTTTATATGTAAGCAAATCATGTCAGTAAATTCCTACTACAGAATAGTCACAGCAGGCATTATGCCATGGTTTTGATGACAGTATTACTATAGTCACATATAAATAGCTATAGGAACTGATATCTTCAGAGAGTTTTCAGACCTTCCCCTTCAAAGCCATCTCCAAATCAGATGCAAACTGTGAATGAACATAGGGAAAAGAGTCCTGTGCTACTGTAATTTTTCATCATAGATGCACCTGCCTTGGCGGAGTCTCGAAGAAAAGGGTCTCAACATGTCTTCATCTTGCAGTAGTTGGGCAGCCAGAAAATTGGATTATAGAAATCATTACCATGCTGTATTTTTACTTCGAGCTCTAAATTCATCCGCAAATATGTTTGATCCAACAAACACTTAAGAGACATGTAGTTTTACACTCATCTGATTTTAACCTCTGGGATTTTTCTCTTAAAAAGCATGTGAATGCTTTGATTGTGTTGAATCTTTGTTGTGTTGAATCTTTGTTTTGTTCGTCTGTTTTTTTAGGAGCTAAATCTGAAAAGTAGACTTTAATGTGCAGTTTCATAACATACAAATACATTGATACAGAAAATCCACTGATATGCATAAACAGATGAAGTTATACTATGGAGTTAATCTTTGAGCTGCTAAAACTAGTAGAAAACAGTTGGATTCAATTCACAAAACACTGCTGTAACACTATACAATAAATAAACAAAAATTCATTTCATGGTATTTCAATATTTATAGTATTGTACCATACAGACACAATCTGTAGATTGCTATTACTTCTACTATAAAAATTGTAATAGTACAGTGGTGACTGGCAGTGTGGATCTAGTTAAAGGTCTGCCAGTTTTTCCATTATAAACTTCTATTTTAAAGGGCTTGGAACTCCACTATAAAATCTTCTTTAAATGAGCGTGTGGTAAATAACTCACATAAGCACAGAAACACGGACACAGTTGATGCACATATCTATGATTTTCAAAGGTAAATCTAAAAGAAAATAAATAAAAATGAGACAAAAGAACAATGACCTGATTCGCTAGGAAACACATCTTGTTGAAGCAACAGTAAACACTTGGAAATTTGTAGCTAAAGTCATGCTACAAAAAATTTTAGAAAATAAAAATATATTTCTTTTTATCTCTCTAGGACAATCAGAACAAGTCAGCAGTAAAAGCACTGGTTGTCTAACAAACCTTTAGGGAGACATTAGTAAATAAAAATTATCCCAAAATATTTCTTATCCTTCTTTTGCCTACTCCACTAGAAAAAGGGATCTGTGTTGATCTTTTCCACAGTATTTTTCTAACTTATAATTTTTTCGTATATATAAGACTAATTTCAATAGTCTTCCCACACTCGTTGGTCTTGTACCTATATATTGAGATAAAGGAAAAAATAAATAAATGTTAAAACAATAGCTTTAATATTAATGAGTTTAGAAACCAAAATTCATTAGGGAATTCTGAAACTACTTCTTAAAAAATTGAATTCTGAATATTAATCTGTTTAAACCATTTTCAAGCGGAGAAGCTAAGCATTTTACTGAGACAAAGAAAGGACAAAGTACTACTTTAACACACTTCCTGACACAAACTGTTGAAAAAATAAAGAAAGCACTGAAAAAAATCTATTTTCTATCTATAGTGTTAATATATTGTTGAATTTTGTAATGGACAAGGACATGGAGGCTTTTATCTACTAAATTTCTTTACTTTATTACAGATCATGAAAAATACTGCAACAAAACACCCACTACAAGTATACTACCATAAATACAATTCTGAGTACCAAGTATACCTGTGATTATTTATATGTCTATAAATATATCTATATCTATCTATCTATATACATGCTATTTCAAATTACTTTCAGCAATCGATAATATAGTATCAATAAGGAGTATGACAGTGATCAACCATAGACCAACAAGCAATAACAGCAACAACCAAGTAGGTCCATATCATGACAGGTTACTACGAACTTACATTAATGAAGCAACTTACCAACAATTAGAACAGTAGATATACTTATGATAGATATGGATATATAATACTTGTATCAAGTGTATTAGGCAAATTCCAGAGGGGAATTATCCATCCTAGAGGAGAGGAAAACCCAATTCCAAAGAGGGGCCCAACCATCCCAAAGTGGAAGGACTAAATGAACCATGATCCATGCTGCTGCATCTAGAGTCAGTCTAGCATGTCTGGGCACAATCCACAGTCTCATAGAAAGCTGGTGTGAAGTTCAGACTTCTTATGTAAGGAAAAGTATGGACAGTATGGAAAGTTCTCAGAGAGGAAGTCTCCATTTCGGAAAATTGATTCTTTCTCACATCATAGGGACATAAGATGACACTATCACTTCAAGCAGTCAATAGATGCTGTTAAGTTCTGTTTTTCCTCTGTAACAGCCAGAAGCCAATTTTCTTTTGTAGTTTACTATTCAGTCTCCACTATGTGTTTGGTATTTTCAAATGTACACAGGAAGGCCATTTAGAAATTGAGATGTCTTCTTTATGTTTGTATATTTTCAATTTTTGCCTACCAATATATACTAATTTATTTTTAAAATTTTTATAAAGGTAAGGCTATTGATTTTAGCTTCTTCATAATCAGTGACTGTTCTATCTTTTGTTGCACTAGTTATACCACTATTGGTGGCAGTTGTCTCTATTGCACAGATATAAAATACAAAGCTGAAAAAATTACTCTCTACTGTGAAAAAAAACATGAAACAGACACACTGATCCATGAAGAAAAATATTTGGCTTTTTAAAGCCAGTGGCTGTACTTAATAAATTAAATATATTTAAAATCATATTCAAGATTTTATGAAAACACCACTGGCAAAGGAAATATTTCAAACATGAATAACAACAACTATCCTTATAAACAAAACAAAGACATAGCATTTTAGCATGAGAGAATGTTCCTGTGGATGTAAGACAAAGACCTTGAGTCCTTCATTTTGGGCCTGTCCTAATCAAGAACATTTTGAAGGACAAGAGAAAAAATATTGATTTGGGTACACAGGAATTTATTTCATTATCCAAGTCATAATCATAAATACTACTAAGGGTACAGATTTTTCAACAAGTTACTTTTTCCTTTTCTCAATTTGAAAGCGCTGACCAGTCATACACGATGTGCATATAATTTTATATTGAGAAATGCTATAACTCTCTCCCCTGCATACTACAAGCCTTGGATGGAATTTGCAAATTTTTTATTTTTCTCAGGGATTTCTCCTCTTAGTCTGTGACTGGCTTTGGGGACTTTTTCATTTAAATCAGGCAATATTAATGGACATGGCTGTAGATTTCATTTGATGCAGATGTGCATTTGCAGAGCATACGTACATAAAAATATCCACCTGTTCATTAACAGATGATTTAAATATGTTTTGATATTTGTCTTCAACTAATCAATTTAATTGGAACACAGTACTTATACTGTGCTAGGGCGGTCTGAATGAAATACTGAACACATAATACTACTCTTGTTCTTCTCAACGGTGTTAATGGAGTTTATTAATAATCTAGTGATAGCTTTAGCACCAGAGCAACTATTGAACAAAAAGGGAGATGCAATTAGGCCTGAAAGAAGTTCTTGCAAGACAAGATTTCTGACAAGACAATAGTTTCTTCACACAGCTGTGATTGGAACCCTGCTTCAGCCAGTCTTCTGGAGTTGCACAGGAGGTTTCTTTCTTCCTGATTTTTTATGATGATGTTGGTTCTACTTTTTCTGATCAGCTTTGTATATAAATAAATACATTTAAAACCTTAATTTGTGAAAAATACATCTTTTATTTACTATTAAGCTCATTTCTATATATCATCTCTTTACATTGTGATTGATAGCAACTGGTTATGGATTTATTTCACGTATATTTCAGTGTTTGCTCTTTATGGTTTTCAAGGGAAATATTACTATTTAGTTTGGATTGTTAACTGAAAGTGAAAATGAGTATGCACAGTACTAAGTTCTTTACTACTCCTGTTAACTAAGTGCTGCTGCCATGTGGGGTGGATGGCAGACTTGCATTGATCTGCTTAAACTAAAATGCTTCACTGTGAGAAGTTCCAGTCATATTCACTTTTTCAAGCTGTTTTCTGAACTGGAGGCCTGTAGAGAACCTGTATGTTTTTTGGCTATGATTTGAATAGGGAGTGTCCTCAAAGTGAACTTAAAGCTTTTTCTAATCAAAGTTTTGTATAAATTGACTCCTGGAGGTTGTGTCAGTAGAAGAACAGATTCAAAGGTGATGATTCAAAAAATATAATAAAGCTAAAACAAATCTCTGCAATTTGTCTTAGCACAGGTCAGAAGAGTGAAAGAAAATTAAATGCAGTTTAACATACCATCCTGTACATAACGTAATTTTAATAGTAGCTTTTTCTTTCAACAGAAATTTTCTCAAAGTCATGAGATAATAATGTTCTAATTATCTAAGTTCTACATAATTCTAATTTAAGTTCTATCTAAGTTCTATCTATTCTATCTAAGTTCTATATAATTCTAATTGCAATTTTTCTTCTCCCTTTAGAATCTATTATTTACATGTGTCTTAGTGGGCCATTTCTCCTAATATTTTCCTCCTAAAGCCACTGTTCAGCAATGACCTTAAAATGAATAAAAGGCATTTTCTAGTCAAATGCAGCATTTGTACTTTAAAGACAGGTCTTCTGACCTGTTATTTTGACATCAAACTGTTACAGAAATAGCTATGCAGAAAAGCATATCCAGCCAGTATCAGTTGTTGTGCTATCCTGTGGCTATGTTGCCTTGGGTTTTAAACTTTATATTTTTTGAATTCTGTATTGCCTGGCATGTATGCATCATAGCCTGTTAGCTGTTGTTCTCTATAGGCATAACAGTGCCTCTCTGGGCTTGCTCTTCAAGGACACTTAGACTGCCCAGGCCCAAGTTTCTAAAGGGGTGGGGGGAGGGGGAGTGAGCTAAGGGAGCTAGGGGGAAATTGCAAATTTTTAATTGGTGAATTTATGCTGATATGTAAATGGACCAAACCTATAAAGGTGTGGAGAACTCGTGACTCGTCGTCCATTTTGGGTGATGCCCCAAGGGGGGTTTTGTCTGCCCTAAATGTACCTTTGAAGGCCTTTTGAATAAATACCCACCTTTTATTCCCTTACTCCTGACTAGTCTCAGTTTTTGGGCTAGCCTTTTCAGGCACCAACTAGTGGACAGAACTTGACACCTTGGGGCATGAAATTGTATAGTGCATTTTGCTTCTTGCCAATAATGAGCCTGGATATTGAGTGAAGGGGAAAATGAGACCATATTGCTTGCCATCTGTAAAATAAAAGTTTGGAAAGGTACACCTTCCAAAAACATTTTTATTATGAAAATTGTGATTTGAATTTTCTGGAGGGACAGAGGATCTTCACCTTTTCAGACATACTGGTAAAATGTATCCAGGACCCAATGAAGTGCCAGGTAACTCCAGTTTAGCACTCTTAGTGATTTCACTTTGTGATGGCAGATATCTCTGTTTCATTTACAGGCATTATTTTTGTGCTCTTTGCCTCTTCTTCTGCCACTGGCCACAGAAGAGTCTGGCTCTTCACTCACATATTTATGGATATTGATGTTTCCCCCTTAGCCTTCTTTTCTCCAAGACAAAAAGGCCTCCCTCTCTTAATTCTCCATAAGACAAATACCTCAAGATCTCAGTCATCTTTGTGGTCCTTTGCTGTACTCATTTTAAAATGAACAATAACTTCCGTGGGACTTCTAGTAACACTCGTCCAATACAGCCCAAAGAACTCATGGCTGCCTTTGCCGGAATGATGTATTGCTGGTTCACAGTCAGCTTGTAGTCTGCCAAGATGCTGAGGGCCTTTTATCCAAAATAAAAAATCCCTTGGAAGCAGTTGGAATATGGTTCAAATGAACTCTGTTCTAAACAACTCTTTGACTTCTTACGAATGTGGATTTTAATCTGTATTTTCCAGGTCATGGCCTTCTTAACCACATGCAATTGGTTATTTTAGGATGAGCTTACTTGTGTAAGTAATTATGGGTTTTTTCGTCCTGGAAAACTGAATTAATCCCTGAAATACCAATTCATTCCCTGTTTTTTGTCATTGCTGACCAATGATGTTAGGTAAACTACGTAATATGAAATTTCAAACTTCTGCTTTCTGTTTCTGCACTGGAAAGGAACCCATATTATCCACAATCCTGAAATCCTTTCTGGGCCAACAGTGTAGCTGCATTGCCTTTTGGATCCATTACTGATCCATTTGGACCCATTAGGAATTTCCTCAATCCCTTTGGGGATACAGCCTTTACTTAGTAGCATGGTCTGTTTGCAATGCAATATGAGAATATCCAGCACTTTTATGGGCTGTTCCACTGATGAAGACAGTGACCTGATTGGTTTAATGACTTCCCAAGATTATACAGGTTTGAATGTATGCTAATTCCTGGGCCAGTTCCAGTGGAGAAAGAATGTGATAAATACTAAAATGAATTGTGAATAAGCCTTATTCTCTTATAATCTCATTGTAAGAAAATTGCACACTTGTGTAAAAGATATGTAGGATCTTTCTCTTTGTTTACAACATACATATCACACATGTATTATCGTTAATGGAAAAGAAGATGAAGATATGTCTTTTGTGGCAATCCTAAGGTGTCATATTTTTAAATGGTCTGCATTTCCTACAGAGGTTCATTGCACAGAACTTGACTATCTCCTCCCAGATAGTTCTTTCTCTCCAAATTGTTTCATATTTTTCAATTAAAAAGTCGAGTAGGGAAACTTTGTCATCTTCCCCTGCATATGGCATCTTTGTCATCTTCTGCTGCATTTGGCATCGTCTATCCAGAGACAACTAGAGTTAATTAACTTTAGTCTTTAAAGTTACATTTAAGGAATATTTCTCAAGTGTGTAGTCCATTGTACCTTGAAGCTAAGAATCAAAATTAACAGGCATTCTTTCCTGCCCAGCAGAAGGGATTAACATTTTGAAGGAAAAAGAAATCTTTCTGGAAAAATAAATTAATATTTATCTTGTTATTTTCTTTATGCTGAAAGTTAATGAAAATGCATCACATATTATGCCATATATGCGTATATGTACCTTGCACCAGCTGTTTTAATGTTAAGGAGAATAACTAAATTAAGGATAAAGAATGGCAAGAGAAATAGTAGTGAAGTACAAATGGCTTTTTTTTTTTAACATTTTCATAAGAAACTCTTGTAAGCAAAGTAATAAACTGGATTAAAAATAAGTATGCTAAACAAAACCCAGAAATTTCCCAACACCTCAGTTATTCTGGCTCTATGACAAATTAAATGTTCGCTTTTCCATCTAATATGCTGTCAGAGACTGAAATAGTTAATGCCTCAAACACTGATATAAGGTTTTGCCCATTATAGCAAAACTGTATAAAGAAGCTACATCCACAGAAACCTCCTTGAAGAACTTTGGACTGTAAGTCAAACTCCTGAGGTTAGATAACGGGAATGCAAGTGTTCAAGCATCATCTGAGGAGAAGTAAACATGACCTTGCATCCACAAGAAAGCCAAACCCAGCAGCTGTGCTGATCATCCCTGGCTGAGTTTGGGGTGGGGGAGGCCACAGCCCACAGCTGAGAGCAGATTTACACAGATTTCACCCTCAATCAAGGTGGGGGGAAGGAGGTTTTGAGTGTGGTGTAACCTCTGATTAGAGGCAATGAACACCGATCCTCCCTGACTCAGGTGTGGAACCCCCAACCCTGAGAGAGCTATGGGACATTCACATGAGAGGCAGTTGAGAGGGTGTCATAATCCATCAAAGACCCCCCCAAAGTGCCCCACAGACTCATTCCTGAGGCCTTGTAGTACAGGACTGCACATGATGCAAACTGAAGCAACAGATCTGGGGTCTGCTGCAAGAGACAATTGCAAACCTGCCCCCCCCAGGGGAGGTGCCTGGATTTTCCTACCTAGCCTGAATATATATTAATCCATGGGATTCCATGTTTCTTGGGGGAGCCTCACCACCAAGAAGACCAGATAGAGAGGATCAATGGGACATTGTTGGGATCTATGGAGTGGTGATACTTTAACCTGTCTCTGTCACTCTCTTTCTGTCCCCCTACCTCTTTTTCTATTTCTTTCTCTTAATTTCTCTCTCTCCCATTTTTACTATCAAATAAAATCCATACTATTAACACTGGCATATGGCCTTGTTTGCACCTTAATTCAGACAGAGGAGTTTCTAAAGAACTTTAATAACCAGACCCTAACATATGCCTAATCTCAACATTGCTTTATGTTTGGAATTTAGAAACATTCCAAGAAAACTGACCAATTCCCACCTGCTGGCACATATAAAATTCAGAAGTGTGGATTAGATGATTACATTCTTGAAAGTATTATTCCTGTCATTTTTAAATAAACCCCATGTAAAATATATCCTACTTCAGAAATTCTAGTAAGATACACATTTCTTATACATGCACGCAAAGGAAAAAAGCACAAAAGCCATCACATAGTCAACATAATGAAAAACATATTTCACTATACGTTATCTGCAGAGGGAAGCAAAATATACCTGAAATGTGCAAGGATGTAAAATTACTGCCCACAAACCCTTAAATTTTATCACGGCTTTCTGTCAATCAATGCTCAAAATGTTATTTTTAGCTCTTCCTTCTTGCTCCTTTCAGGTATCTAATTTAAAAGAATTAAAAGCTGGTTTATTACAATAAAAAGATAATTGTTTTGCTTTAGTAGGGCTGACTTTAGGCATGTTTTCTTAGTAGGGGAATTAATTACTAAAGTGGGAATATTGTTTCATATTTTACTCTCTTTAATTCAGAGTCATATTGAGGTCCATTAGGTGAGTTTATGCTGCAAACATGAGTAGCTTTACATGAGAACAATGTATGTGTAGTCACAATTTAAAATTTGCTCTGGTTAAGAAAGTCAGTGACAGGAAGTTTTGTCTAGATGTTGGGAGAAAAAAAGTAAAGCAAGCTTATTTTATTAAAATGAAGCTGAAACGAATGTCCTGATAATTTTGACAAGACTATCTGGAGCTAAGCCATCCATTAAAAGAAAAACAGTGAATGGTGCCATCATCCTTGTACATCTTTTTCCTTTGAAGAGTTTATAGATTTTGAAGACTGTAAATTATGAACCCTTATTTAAGGTGTTATGTCAGTTATCAATGTAGATGACCAGTAACCAAAAATATAAGACACTGCTGTGATCTAAGTGTATTGAGTGATATATGTCACATCATTGGAATACATTGATTACCATAGACTCGAAAGATGTTTTCAATTGTTACTTCCCACTACACGATTTGCGGGAAGGTTTGGGAAGGTTTGGGAAGGTTTGGGAAGGTTTGGGAAGGGAAGGTTTGGGAAGGGAAGGTTTGGGAAGGTTTGGGAAGGTTTGGGAAGGTTTGGGAAGGNNNTTGGAATGACTGCTCCTGGCTCCCCTGGATCTGGGAGAGATGGCACTGAGTGCAACTGGAATGACTGCTCCTGGCTCCCCTGGATCCAGAGAGATGGCACTGGGTGCAATTGGAATGACTGCTCCTGGCTCCCCCGGCTCCGGGAGAAGCGCCGCTGGGAATGGATGTGACAAGTGGAGAAGAGGTACAGGAGAGGGGGGAAGGAACCAGAGGCAGTGCCTTGGTTTCTGGGTTTGAAAATATGGGAAAAGGTGGGGCTGCAGGGACTCTCTCATAGAGGAAAATATAATTAATTATATAGGGAACAGGGAAGGGAAGGGAAGGGAAGGGAAGGGAAGGGAAAAGACAATTTACACCATTACGTCACTACAAATCCTTATATCACCTTTAAATTTTCTTGACCTAAAAAAATCCCACAAAGCAGGTAATTCATGCTACATAAACTGAACCAAGTAAATCTTTTGCAATTAGTGATTTTACTATAGCTTGAAATAGACTTTGTTTCTTTCTTCTCAGAATGTAAAGAAGCCTGGAAAGATACAAAGAAGCATGTATATCTCCTTATTAGTATAAGATGATTTTTTAAGTTCATATCTTTCAGAAATTTTCATATATACTATTATCCACCAAGATGTCCCACTTAATAAGTCAGCGTGAACCATGTGTTAGTTTTAGTTCTTCAGTGAATGTCAAAACAAAGCAAAAAACAATAAAAGGATAAAAGAAAGGACCATTGTTTCACATAAAAAAGGAGATAATTTGCATTCTTTATAGAATTGTTTTGAAGTTGTCTAAAGTAAAAAGCAGATACACATAATAGTGTCTTTCTAAAGAACTCTGTGATGTTCCTGAAAAATGATGAGATTATTTATTCTTATCACAGAATCACTGTGATCAAGAAGATTAAAAGAAATAGATGATTAAAAGAAATACATACTTACATACAGTTCAATGTTGGTCTTGAAAAATTGTGACCTGCCAGCAAGCTACAGTGTTTCATATTCATAATAAGACAGTTAAAGGCAAATATGCCTTTCAGAGAGCTTTGAGAAACAACAGATTTATCTGTGGTACATGAAGGAAGCAAAGCTCAGAAATTAAATATTTGCTCTTCAATTGATTGTTAACAACACTTCTTGTGTATGTCTAGTGATTAATGACTTGAACTTCCCAGTTTTCCTGACTGTAAATTGATTTATCTTCCCAGTGTCTAATACTGTCATAAGTACAGATCAAAATCATCACCTTGTGTAGCGGCCCAAGGCTTGCTGCCTGGGGCTGCTTTTGAGAAAATCCTTCTTTCCCATGGGAGGTATGAAAAACAATAAGATAACCACCTGTTATTGTTGTTGTCCTTGTACGATATGTTTTGGATTAGGGTGATGTAGAACGTAGCCAATCATATACCTGGACTCCTACTATATAAAAAGGACAATACAATAAATGGGGCTCACTGGCTGGCTCTCAGATCTCTGCAAACCAAGCTGTGTGCTGTCTCATTATTATACCTCGCCGCTACAACCTGGGAGTGAATGACAAATCTTACATCATGTACTCTGTATAATTATGATGACTCTGCCTTTTGAGATTACAATGATACTTAGTAGGAAAAAAGCCACAAAACCTGCCAAACCCAGTACATAAGAACCATGATACAATTCTGTTTTAAAAAGCATGACTGATGTAATAAATCTAGAAAGGGTGTATAGGGATTAAACAAAACTTTTGATTCCTTAATGTGCCTTTTGAGTCAAGACTGACCTAGGACTCTACAGTATAGTCAACTCTCTGCTTAAGAAGTGACATCCATGAAGGAAGGGAGGGTGATCTTACAGCATCTATAAACCTGTAAAAAAAATATGAGGGGATGGTATCTACTGGTTTTGGTTTCATTGTGATGTCACTGAGATATTCAGTGAAGTATTAAATCAGTCACAAATTTGATGAGTGGGTCATGTCTAGTTGTTCGAATACATCATGAAAACATCCTTCCCAATTGGTTTATAATCTTCTATGAGAATATCCTAGATGAATGGATGAGATAAAAACATATGCTACATAATTTTGTCAGTAAGATAAGGCTATGACAACTGATACTGTGGGCTAAGAACTAATATATTTCTATAATAGCCCTGCTTATTTACAAAGTCCTAGAATGGAACGGAAGAGTAATGTAAGGTTCAATCACACTTATAAAGGCAATAAATGGGAATATACAACAGCTGACTGTGATGTACTTATTCTTACAATTCTGCTTATTGTAACTGTTTATTGGACATTTTAAAAAAGAACAGGGTTTAATGACAATGCCCTGTGATTTGAATGAGGATTAGTCTTGTATTTCTTCTGAGTTTCACTGATCCAAATGCATAAATAGTTAACATTACAGAACGTGAAACATTAAAGGTAAAAAAAAATTGATTCATTGTGTTAGTGTGCTATATTTATTGACATTTCCAGATTTTACATCTGCAACTGCAAGACCTGGTTTCAGATGACCTAGAAGAAAGTTATACTGCTGACAAAATTAGAACTGAATTCTGAAAGCACCTGAAAACTTGAAAACACCTTGATTTTAGAAATCTGAGATATGTTTTCTTCTGGGGTACATGATATTCAACATAGAAGATAATTTCTGAATCTATCATCATGATAACCCCTGCCCTGTATACTTTCTTCTCTTTGATTCCACAAATAGTTTCTGGAATCTGTGGAAACTTCTAAGCAATGGTAACTTTGGGAGATGAATTATTCAGTTTACACTGTATAATTCTGGCTGAGATTGATCAGTATTCTGAAGGAGTGTAGACTTTCAGCAATAGCAATACAGTCTCATCATTACTTGATTTTAATTTCCCATAGAATATAGTTATTCTGTTCTCAGCTACAAATCACTGCATGACATTTTTGTCCTGGAAAAGACTTAGGAGGGAAACATTTCTGGACCATTCATCATAATGAGACTTCCTGTGTTGTAAGAACACACAACCCTTTGGGAATCATTGACTCTTTTCAAAATTGTCATTTTGAAATTAGATTGTGGGTATTTTTATGGACGAGATAAGTTTTCTATCCTGATGAACCCAAAACACAAAACTATATTTCTGTATTCTTGCGTGCTTTTTATATATTTACACATACATTTTTTGAATGTTTGCATTGCAGACATTCAGAGCCATCTGGGTCAGGGACTACTATATTACTGAGGATTTCTAGAATATGATCAAATGCTAAAAGGATTTCCGGTTGGTGTGTGTTCTTTCAAGTTTAGTTATATACTTTTCGTTTTCCTGCTTGGAAAGAACTTCCTTCTGCATTTCTTCCTCATGTTAGAGTGCATATTAATTGTAAGATTTAATAAGGTAGGACTGGTATCAGTAATTATTTGGTTACAAATAATGTCAGGATAAAAACAGGTGCTTGCACTCCCATTAATTTGTACCTTGTGAAAAACCTAAGAAAACCAGAACATGGGAAAAATGAGACAAACAATGGCTTTTAGGAAATACCAGCTTTGTGTGTTAGAATCATTCAAAATATGAAGGGTTTCTATATCAGATCAATTTCATGGGCAAAGTAGAAAAAATGACACCCCATAGGGGATTTGGATACCATTTTTTTGTGTTTTTTTTGGTTTTTTTGGTTTTTTTTTTTGAGAACTAACAAGATTAGAGCTTTCACCCAATGTGATTATTTCACACACTCATTCTCACACTCAATCTTGTCTCCCCAACAGGATGCTACACAAACTTAACTGGTTCTGATATTTGCTGTCTCTTGAGTAGCACTCATGCATTTTTGTAGACTTCAGGATCTCTATACACTGTCGTTAGAGAGCAAGCAAGGAGACACACAGCCAGTCCAGAAAAAGCAGCAGCAGCAGCAGCAGCAGTGTTTATTATTATATCCCCTTTATGTGTGGTAAGAACCTATTAGGTGTTCAACCACACCCCAAGATGGGCTGGAGCCTCACAACACCCAGTTCCAAAACACTCGGTCTGAATCAAAACATCTCAGGACAGACACCAGATGTTTAAGTGTTATCTGTTTGTTTTGCATAGTTTGTATGGGGAAAGAGAATTTCTCAAAGACTCTGTCAGCCACAATACACCTTCAATTTTTTCTTCCCTTATGACTCTATTCACAATGTCAGATTGATTTTGAGATGAGACCACACTAACTCACAGATAAGCGTTTCCAGTCCCTTTGCAAGTTTAAGTTCTTGATCTATTTGTATTTAATAATAGTGACCATTTCTTGCCTGTGAAATTACTGTTGTAAGACTTTGTTTTTCTCCTGAATATAAACCAGTTTTCTACTGAGAACAGTGTTTTATGAAACATTTTCAAATTCTTCACAGAATAGGCCACTAAAAAAACAGTAAGAAAACGTCTTGTTACAGTTTTCCTAGTAAAGTGCCATCCATGAATTGGAGACTGGGAACATCACAAATAAGAAAAGGGTAAAAAAATTTACAGGAAACATTTTGAATTTAGAAATATTAAGTTATGAGAAATCACTTGGATAAAATGCTACTTCATCCAAAAAGTTCCCCGAACTTTGAGACATACGTGTCTTACAGAAGTATAATAGTTATTAATCCTATGTGATCTATCCTAGGCAAAAGGTAATTTTTTTTTTTTTTTATATGCTCTCACTTGAATAAAAGTGCTTGGTTTTATTTTAGTTCTGAAAAGAACTTTGGGCAATAGATGATCCCTTATGTATTTTTTTCCTTTCACAAAAGGTAATGAGAATGCCTTAACCCATTCTTCACTTATGACTAGTGTCGATTTCATAGAGGAATCAACATGGACATGAGGATCAGCCCTTGCAACTCTTTTGGAAGAACTCTCAGGGGTTTGGCTGCCTGTGCTCAGGGCCTTTGCAAGGAGTAAACCCAGCTCTGGAGAGAGTAGAACAAGATTTTCTGTTAAAGAAAAAAATAAAAAAAAACCCAAACAACAACAACAACAAAAAAGACAACTGAGTTCTGATAAAGCTGAATATATTTTCAAATTTTTAAAATCTGGAAAATTATTAGAAAAAATAAAAAGGGCAATACAAAAGCACTTATTTCTAAATCTAATTGTTTTTTATGGGAGTGGTCTTTCTTCTGTAGTGACAGTTATCATTTACCCATTTAGACAAATTTAAGAATAAAAGGTAAAATAAAACACTTAAACACCCCCAAACCTAAATTAAAGTTCCTTGTGTTTTAAGTTGAATAGAAATTTTCAGATTGCAGTAGCAACTTTGAAGTTTCTCTACAGAGTTATTTCTTCTGAGAAAAACAGAGTTTCTGATCCTTGTATTTGGTCATAATCTGAGAATCCCTGCTTTGGTATACTGTTGTCTGAATCTGTTCTCCAGACATATTATTTACTCATATTTGAAAATGATCAGAATCAATCAAGGCTTATTTCAGTATAAAAGGGAATTCCATTCACACTGAGATTCTCCCATGCACTGAAGACTCCACTTCTTAAAAATCAATTGGGACTCTATCAGAAGATATTTCTGGTTGACCGTGATATTTCTCCTGTTTGAGAATATAAAATCCCCCTGCTTACTACTTGTCTTGGTAATCTGTGTTCTTCCACATTGAACCATACTTTGTGAGTGTTAGAAAAAAATTATTTGTGCTAAAAATGTAGATGGCTTGAAAAGCAAGGGAAAGAAAGATATAAAGCTTTCTGGGAAATATGTAAGTAAAATTTAGTAAGTTTCATTTTATTTTGCAAATTCAATGAATTTAGGCTACCCTAAGTTTAGGTTAGTCATGTATAAATTTCTCTTTCAACTACACTCTCTTTGTGTCTTTTATGTCAGTAATTATGTACCATCACTTACAATTTTCCCAAGAGTAAGAAAAGGTACATAGCAGTCTATTACTCTTAGGATGCCTTCTGAAAGTTAAAGGAAGACATCTTCAGATTTTATGAACAGATCAATTTCTGCCAATTTAACTTAATCTATTTCACCATAAATCAACAGAACCTGTGTGTAAAAATAGCATCTTGCCTGTAGAAATCTATGAGATAGTTTAGTGCTCAATTTTCCCTGTGTAACATGTCACTGCTGCCATCTCTGAGGTGAAAAATGAGTAATCTCTGGTGTATAGTTATTTTTAACTAAATTTTAAAACCAACCTTTTAGCTAAACACCCAATTGTGCCCTATTTCTTACTTAATTTATGCAGGTTTTATGATCTGGGGCACAACAGTGTCACTGAACACTCAGACGCCACTTGACATCAATCTGGATTAAATTTTTCATGGTAATAATTGGCCTTTCATTTCTATACAGACCTAATGAGTCTCTAAGGATCTCCACACTTATATCATTTCATAACTGGGAAATATTTTTAAAGCAACTAAACAATATATTCTTTCATACTGACCTCCTATTTGGATTGAATAGAAATTCAACATAGATACTGGGTGGAGATAGTGTATATAATAACTTGCTGCCTAAATCACAATTGACAGAAAGTTTAAATTCTACATTGGATCATATGTCACTTAGTTCTGTACCCTTTCCTAAACACAAACCAATGCATATGATCACTACAGACCCCATACAAGGTACTTGTTTACTTTCTATATTTATTGCTATAGTTAACTTATAAAAATATTTATTTTCTTTGTTCCTTAAACCATAAAATATTACACATCTTACAATGATTTTCTCTAATGTAATAGTGTACATCCTTGTATTCATATCTTCATTCATTTCAGGGAGAAAACTTTCAGCTTTTCTGCTGCAGCCCTTCAATGCCAATTGCAAAACAAGCTACTTGAAAATGTATAGATTTGGCACACATATTTGAAGGTGAAATTTAGCTTATGGTGAGACAATGTGAAGAATACAGACAAACATACAATAAAACACTCAGGAACACACACTTAGGACTTTTTAGTATATAATATATCAGGCATGATTAACTTCACAGCTGTCAAGATTAATACCCTCCTTTAGTGAAGAAAAAGAAATGGAAATGGAAATGGAAATGGAAAATGGTGAAGTTGAGAATTTGTCTATATTTTAGTTTAGCTGCAACTTGAATTGTCATAAGCTTACATGCAATTAAAAACAAAACTAAAAATAAGTACACAAACAGATGCAGCACAAGTCTGAAAATGTCATGTGAGAGCAATAGGTTCAAGTTTACACTCCAAGTCTGTCAGGTTCTTGATTCTGTGCCTTTTTATTGCAGACCAACACACTTAATACCGAGACAATCTCATCACTCTCCAAAATATATGTGAGAAGCAAAAGTGTGATAATATGAAAATGACACTCTTTAGGAAATTGCTTTACCACATAGTTTTGGACCGTGACAGAAGACAGGTACCTTATTTCTGGTCATTTGAATTTCAATCCTAAATATTTTTACACTTCCAACAGGAGGACGCCAATCAACAAATAACATTTGGAACTACATTGTGAAAGCAATGAGATTTCATTTTAACTCCCTTTTCTCCCACATCTCCAGCAAGAACTTGCTTGGAGAAGTCAGAAATTTCAAGGGGACAACCCCAAACCACTGACATTTTAGTTACTATTCAAATTGGGAACGAAGCATGTTTCTTATATCTGACCTTTACAAATTGAAACGAATTTATGATAAACACCGCTGTATTCCTTGCATATTAATAAAGGCTTTATTTTTACAGCTGTATCATTTTATTTTCTGTGACCCAACACAATTCTGAATCTGCTACACTGCCCTGACTATATTGTGACTCAACTTGTTCTTTATCCTTATGTACACATAAGGTTTAAATTATATTGTGTAGATGAATGGTTGGGGTAGCAATGAAATGTTCC
Organism: Climacteris rufus; assembly: GCA_013398175.1. Lineage (NCBI taxonomy): Eukaryota > Metazoa > Chordata > Aves > Passeriformes > Climacteridae > Climacteris > Climacteris rufus. The sequence goes on along the minus strand of VZRZ01006177.1, from coordinate 22,899 downwards.
CAAATGTTTTTGCCCAACAAAACTTACTAATTCTATTATTCTGAAATATAACATCAATAGCATCCTAATGATTCTGTGCTTTTTTTCCAGCTGCCTCTAGCTTTACAAGTATCTCACAGAAAACTAGAACTGTAAACTAGACCTCCTAACTTTCTAGTGCATAAGTTATGGAAACTTTCATTCTACTGCTGAGAATGGAACCAGGCTGGAGATCTGAACAGAAACACTGCAGCTGTTTTAATATGCTGTAAAGCAAAGAGACAGAAAAGATAAAGAAACATGTTTTTTACCTTTCTGACCTCTCTGCTCCTTCCTAAAAATACAGAAGTGACAATTTTAGGTAGAAACAACTTCCCTGTCACTTAAAGGTCCCTCACATCACAATGCATCTTCACACCATTCTCAGTCAGAATGCTGACTTTAGAGACTGACCTATGACCTCTGTCTATATTTTTATGCTCTTGTGGAAGTCAGCTTGTTCTAACCTGAAACATACCTTAACTTCTATGAAGCCACATCCAGATTTATACAGAAAATAAATTTGCTGTGTAATGTTTCTGTTTGATTTGCTGCTAAACTCTTTGAGTAGATGGAAAAATTTTTATAACTTTCTGAGCAAGAAAGCATAATAGATGAGTAAAGGAAAAATGTTGGCAGACATAAACAGTAATAAGAAGAGTAGTACCTTAAAGATATAAGGATATAAGGAAAAGGGAAATAACTCTTTGTTTAAAAGAAAGTCAACACTAAAAATTATCCACTATTAGTATGAAAGTTACTTCTAAATAAGTAAAGTTTTTGCTAAATAAGACAGTTGGTATGTATACATTAAGATTTCAGTTACTAAATTTAAAAGACAGGTGAAAATTTTTTTTACAGGAACATTTCCCTAACATTTCCATAAGCATGAGAACCATTGAAAGATTGTTGTTATTTACTGCTAGTCTTCAAAACGTTGTCATATATATTGTTACTCAGCTACTTTCACTGGGAAATCGTAATGTGTAACACTATATAGAAATTACTATTTCTATACACTGTATAGCATACTTAGAAGCAACTTTTATATTTCATAAATTTTCTACTTTTCTTCCAAGAAGATGATATATTATATAGGTAATTACGATAAGCCAAATTTTGTGTAATTACTATACATTTGATACTAGAAGCAAATAGACATTTCAAGTGAATATAAGTTCCTTGCAAATCTCCCCACATTCAGGATATCTAAATTGTGCAAACCGCCTGGGAAGACATATCAAATTATTTTCTATTTACAGCAAAGACTGAAAATTTCAGTATTTGTATTTGACTTTCATACCCTAAATGCATGAGCAATTTTTTAACAGTAACAGCATTTACAGTCCCAAGGGCTCTGCACTAGGTGACAATGTGTAATGCAATCTTCTTGGATATATCTGTCATAACCCTCAGTATTTCTAGCTGCATTGCACCTGTAAATTGACTTATTACCCAGTCTTACTGAGTCTAATAATTGTGCCTGATACCATGTAATCTGTGCCACTCCAGACATAAAATACCAGCTGTTACAATACCAAAAGTTTAATAGTTGCAGTTCAAGAAAGAAATAATATGTTATAGCCTTTACTTTGCTCCATACCTTGCTCCCATACCGCCTCTGTGCTGCTGACTAGTTATTAGTGTTACAACTAAAAAATATGTAAATTAAAATATCTATGCATTTCATTTATGTTTCCAACCATGGCTCACCCAAAGGCTCCCACGCAGAGCAAACAGAGTCCTCTGAGCAAGGAACTTTTCATTTTCGAGTGCTACTTATAAGATCTCTGCCTGAGGGCATGGTTGGCAGCAAACTGCCTGGAGAAAAGGAGATGTTCTCACCGGAGTTGGGCAGGACTAAACTCTGTTCAACCAACTGACAATTACATTCTGGTCACTAGATGAGTGCAGAGACCTCATGTTTGTCTATTCTCACTAAGACAGAAAGAAAATATTGCAGATCAGCAGCAGTTTTGCCTATTTTTGTATGTATGTATGTGTCTGTCTGTCTGTCTATCAGTCTACTTGTGTATCTAATTTTACCTTGGAATAGCCTAATGATGCAGATACCTTCAGTCAGGCAAAGAAGTTTTAGCTAGCCTTGCAGATTCAAGTGGCCTTTTAGTCAAACCCATAAGTGAATACTTAATGAATTAATTAATACATTTCATAAATAAAATAGTATCTGTTTCGTACCATGATCAAAATCTATTCAATATTTCATATAACTCCTCTAATTTGTTGTAGTCCAGATTCTGTCAGTCTAATTCAAATTGATGGTATTCAAAGTCTGACCCTATTTTTACTTTATTTTGAAAATAGTTGTAGGTAAATGTCATTCTGAAACAGAATCATAGCTAATATGAATTCTATTTCTTGTAGTTTCCTAATATGCATTTTATTTACTTGTTTTTCTTATTGGAATAGATATATGGACCACGATCCTTCTACTTAACTTTTTTTTCCTCTCAGCAAATTATGCTGTGAAAATAGCCAGCATGTATAACCATTAAGTCTTAGAAACTTAATTCTTGTTTCTTTGAAAACTTTCCAAGTGATCAGTGGTATTTGTGATACAGCAGAGGAATTCACCATTGATATCGAAACACCTTAACACCCTGACTGACATCTATTGTAATATTTATCTCTACAGCCACAAGTATTTGTGCTATATTACTGGCCTACACAGGTGACCATAAAACTCTTCTGAAGGCCTTCTTAAAATTCATAGCTTTTAGATGCATAAACAACATATTTATCATTAGAATTATCATGGGATATTTATTGTTTTATTAGTAGGAAGCAAAAATATTTAAAATAAAGTAAATATATGCACAGGAAGATCCACTGAACAGGTTTAAGTGGGAATATACAGAAAACAATCATGAGTTAAGAAAGCTCACAGTCAAAACATGAGTGCATACAGTCCTATTCAATGATGTAAAAAGCAATTTTATGGCCATACTTATAAAAGCAAAGAACATAGAATACATGATGCCAACCTATTCAAGTACAAATGGCTTATGTCAAGAAAACTAAAACCTGACAGCTTAAAATTGTGAAAATTGAATCCAGTTGATACCAATTTGTTAAATCATTGTGTTAGACAGCAATTGAAAGAAATGGACTTTCTTAAAAAATGCTTTTGCCCAAACCACTGCAAATGGATAGGTACAGGAAATGCAAACCATTGTTACTGTGAGTGAGGATAACTTGGAGACATATGACCACTAACATGGGTATTGATCTTAGTTGAAAGCATTTTCATTATTCTCTGAAGTTTCACTTACTGATATAGAGGCATTCAAAACTCAAATATAAGTATTTTGTCTAACTGCCACATGCAGTCAAAAAGAGAAACATAATTTCCAAAGATTTTTGAGAATTTTTGAGAATATTGCCAATTTCTAACCAAAAAATCAGTGCAATACACCTAAGAATTAAGCTACTTAGATAGACTTGAAATTAATGTGCTTAATAATTAAAGAAATCCCTGTATGTATCACACGTAATGGGAACCAAGAGAGTACTTGCGGTATGTTCATGAAAAAATACCTTGTTCTATTCCAATCAGTTATCAGCTGCTTTGTGCCCTAAAGCTCGATGTTTTATTCCTATTATCTTAATTTCTCTGTGGGAAAAAGCACCTGTCCATCTATATTTATGTTAACCATTTTGAATGAGATTTTCCAAAGAGCCTAAGGGAGTTGAATTCAATCAGAGATGGGTGTCTAATGCTTTTAAATCCTTTTGGAAAACCTATTTTAAAATGTCTAATCCTTTTGTTGAATAGAACTCTCGACCTACTGGCATTATTTGGTAAGAATTTTTCATAGTTTCTTTTCTTCATCTTTGTCAGTATATTATGACATCTGTTTTTATACATAAAATTCTAGGAGAAGAGAAAGAAGAAAAATATTTCCTTGGGGAGAAAAGGAAAAAAAAATAGAAATTTGATACCAAAGATTTTCTATTTATATTTGTGTCTAATTGACAGTGTTTCACCTATCAAGTCCAGAAAACAAAAGCTAAGAAAATACTATAAATGTAAAATGATGTGTGTTTTGCTCCTTAGTTTAGAGGTACAAAGTTGCCATGGTGACCTCTTCACTTTTGCATATAGTGTGATAGATTTGGATGTAATAGAAAGTAGATGACAACAAGCAGAGCAATTGTCAGGTATTTGGGTGAGGTAGTCTCATTTGGAAACAGTAACTGTGTATAGCACAGATACATACTTTATTCTCCTGACAAGAACTGCTGACAGGAATAACCCATCCTTCGGCTGACAAACTGGAAAGAGCACCAGACTCAGAGCTGAAATGACAGCATGTTTTTAATAAGAGCATAAAGAACACACATTATTAAAGGGGTTTCACATGGATACGTACATCCGTATACCGGCATAAAGACTTTCAAACCTGGGAGCACACTAGCACTTTTCAAATTGGCATGCCAAATTAACTTCTGTTTTGACCTTGTTCATTCCTATTAGCTGAGTATTAGACAAGAATCCCATGCCACCTTGACAAGGGCTTTTGTTTCTATTATACTGTTATTCAATCCTACACAAGTGATGGATGAGAATGGTGCATGTCTGAATAAGCAGAGGGAATCAGCCTAATGAATTATCTTCTGCATTGCAATATGCTATGGATGAAATTACTTACCCATTCTGTATTAACTGATGTGACTGCTTCATCCCAACTACTTTTCATAGTTGCCATCACTCAAAAAGGCTGGTGTTTACAGCTCTCACAGGAGGAATGTTTATCTGACAAACTGTGTTAGAGGTATGAAACCTAATGGTAAAAAAGCAGAGCCATAAGAACATGCACATCAGTAAAATACAGCCCTGGGATCCTATTAAGATTTCAACTTTTCTTTATATTTAAATTTATTTCTTTCTGTTATATATTTCCTTTGGTCAAATCAGCTCTCTTCAGCACTTTATGAACAATCAGAGGCCATTGTATTTACTCACATAGTTTAATTGGACTAATTCTTAATCTTCCAGAGATTTTCTGGTCACCCTAATGTCATTTTAATACTGAGACTTACTTTGTCAAATATTATATGTACAGTATGTATAGGACTATAAACAAGCTTGTGAGGGTTTTTTTTTTTTGGGGGGGGGGGGTGTT
>VZRZ01006177.1:0-13663 GCA_013398175.1 Climacteris rufus | reverse complement strand
TTTTGTAAATACCCCCAAAAAAAAAAAAAAAAAAGTATTAGTGGACGGACACCTGTTCTTTTGTTAAACCATTCAAGGGAGGAGGAAGGCAGCCAAAGAATAGCATGTTTTTCAAGTGTTGATCTTTTTGAGGAAAGGAGTAGGGATACAGCTGCAGAAATGGAGAAGAGCACAACTTCTAAGGTAAGAGGCTAATTGAAAAATAAACTTCTTCCTCTGAAAATCTATTTTTCTCCATTGATCTCCCTTGACTGCCTAATATTCTCTTTTTCTATTACCTTTGCAACAACATAAGAGAAGCACAACAATCCGGTGATGATACAACAATGGAGATTTCCACTTACGTTTCTGATTCCATTCTCCTGATGTCAGGGCTAAGTTTGTGTTGCAAAACAGATACACATTTTAGTCATGTCTATTGTCTTAGCCCCGAAGAAAGGATTTTGTGGTGGAACTCTCCGCAAAGGGAGAACCCTTCTCAAAGTCTGTATTTCCCTGTTTGCAGCTCTCAGGGCTTTTGTATCCCATTGTTCTTTCCCTTGAATCCCATGGGATATGAGCAAAGGTACCAGATACAACAGTGATTACCATAATTTGTCTAAAAGGATAGGCTGTTCCTGTTGTATCAAAGTGTAACTCCTCTCAGCAAAAATTTGGAAGAATATGCAAAGATGTTTTGGGGAATGAGGGAAAGCTGTACATTGATTTTACATGTTAAACTTGCCTAAAAATATTACTGTTCTCTTAGAGAAATTTCAGTGGTAAAAAGTCATCCAAGACTGAATTGCAAACATTATCCTTTTTTCCATGCTTTATATTCTAATGAATTAATTATTTTCAGCTTGATCTGTGAGCTAATTCCGGAATCAAATCACTAGGGAAATATGATGTTAATGTGTACATGTTAATAGACATATTTAATCAATTACTTCGTGAGTGTTTTATTACAAGTATAAGCTCGAAAACAAAATGTTCTACAGAACCAAGCTGCTCTGAACTAACACTATAAAAAATGATGCAAATGTAAATCTGTCTGCTTTTGGCTAGCAATACTTTTTTTTTAAATTTTGTTTTAGTTTTTCCATAAACTAAGAAACCACATTTCAATTGAGATTTGCTTCATCAAGCACAAGTTATTCTGAAATTCTTTTCAGCAATATAAGGTAATATAAAGACAATATATTATACAGCAAGAAGACATAACTTTTCATAAAAGGTACTGTGCAGAAAAACCCAGAAAATTTGCCTTAGTACTTTGGGTTTCCAGATACTTTTTATATTTCTCAACTACAATTTAAAATGCTTAATAAAGTATATACTGTGTAGGACAAGAGAATACAAAATAAGCCTGTGTTCTTTTATTTTGTCACCTTATCTATTCATGCCAAAAATACTATTCTCGGTATAGGCAGGAGCTTTATATGCAATTTTTCTCCAAATTCAAACATTGCATATCTGTGAACATTTTCTAGGTTGCTGGGTGGACAGACCTCACAGTTTACATAAGTTTTCTGTGTGTGCAATTTCAAAGCAAATATTACATCCAAAGCAGAACTGATAAACCACTACTGTTAATACCACACCTGCTGATATCAAAATTGCCTGTACTATGACTTTTATAAACTTGAAACATTAATGAGATTAAATTATGTTGCTATCAACAGTAGTGATAGACATTTGGCAGACTGTTGCAATTTTATAGCACAACATGATTTAACATTAGTATGATCCCTACAGAGATTTGGTTAGCCACAGTGGACTGCTCTCAGAATGTTATCTAACACTAAAACCTGAAAACCTAAAAAAACCCAAAAAACACAGGCAGATGAATATCAGAAGTGAACTACATACAATAGACAACTACATATATCTGCAAATGACACCAGTTTGTGGGAGGGAGTGTTGATCTGCGGGTCGGTAGGAGGACTCTCCAGGGGGATCTGGGCAGGCTGGATTAGTGGGCTGCATCCAATGATATGAGCTTCAACAAGACCAAGTGCCAGGTCCTGCATTTTGACCACAACAACCCTCTGCAGCACTACAGTCTGGGGCAGAGTGGCTGAACAGTGGCCAGGCAGAAAGGGACCTGGGGGTGCTGGTCGACAGCCACCTGAACATGAGCCAGCTCTGCCCAGGTGGTGAAGAAGGCCAACGGCATCCTGGCTTGTGTCAGGAATAGTGTGGCCAGCAGGACCAGGGAAATGATTCTTCTTCTGCACTCAGTACTGGTGAGGCTGCACCTCAAGTACTGTGTACAGTTCTGGGCCCCTCAATTTAGGAAGCATATTAAGATGCTAGAACTTGTCCACAGAAGGGCAACAGGGTTAGTGAAGTGTCTGGAATACAAGTCCTATGAGGAATGGCTGTGGAAATTAGTGTTGTTCATCCTGGAGAAAATGAGGCTCAGGGGACACCTTATCTCTCTCTGCATCTGCTTGGAAGGAGGTTGTAGACAGGTGGAGGTTGGTCTCTTCTCCCAGGCAACCAGTGACAGGAGAAGAGGACACAGGAGGGGAGGTTTAAGTTGGACATTAGGAAGAAGTTCTACACAGAAAGGGTGATTGGGCATTGGAATGGGCTGCCCAGGGAGGTGGTGGAGTCTCTGTCCCTGGAGATGTTTAAGAAAAGACTGGATGTGGCACTTAGTGACATCGTCTAGTTGACACAGTGGTGTCAGGTCATAGGTTGGACTTAATGATCTCAATGTCTTTTCCAACCTAGTCGTTTCTGTGATATTTTGGAGATATTAAAAAAAATATTTCTTAACTGATATCAAATTTCTGTCAATTTTCATGACATTTCAGGCTAAAAAGAAAAAGAACATGTAGAACTTCAAGTTTTGCACTGTATTCATCAATGTAGGATTTTACTTAAACATTAGGGCCCAAACCTTACAGTAAAGGCCTCTGCTTTTACAATTTCAATTTTTGAATTGCCATTTTTACTCATTCTTTTCTCCTTTCTTTTCTGTGATAACATGCAGTGTGCCACTGTGAGATTCCCTTGCATTTCTGAACTAACAAATCCACCTCATTCATATAAAGTTAATATTTTTGTTAGTTTCTATGGGATTTTTGTTCCTTTGTTTACAAGTTATTGTTGTTTAACAGGGGTAGACAGCTCAGCCCCACAGACTCTGCCCTTTGGGATGGAGGAAAGAAATGTAGTGGTAAAAGTGAGAAAACTGATGGATTAAAACAAAGACAATTTAATAAGTAAAAGCTGTGTGTGACAGAAAACACAAGGAATTAATTCACCTCTTCCCATCAACAGTCAGCTGTTTAGCCATCCCCAGGAAAGCTGGGCTCCATCACGTCATGGTGACCTGGGAAAAGAAATGCCATCACTCCAAATACCCTACCCTTTCTCCTTCTTCTCCACAGCTTTTATTGCCATATGGTATGGAATCTCCCTTTGGTTGCAGTCAGCTGTCCTCGGCTGTGTCCTCTCCTTGTGCACCTCCAGCCTCCTCAGTAGTGGTTCAATGTGAGAATCAGAAAATGCCTTAACTCTGTGTAAATACTGATAGGCAATAACTAAAACATCCTTAATTTATTAACACTATTTTCATTACAAATACAAAGCATAGCACTGTAAGAGATACTATGAAAAAATTACCTCTATCCCAGTTAGAACCAGTAGGCAAGACTAGTCATATTTAAAATGCCACATGAAAAGAACCAGTTCATTCTCCTTATAATCAGTTTAATAGTAGATATCAAAGTAAATGTGATAGTGTGTGTGGGCAAGCATAGTATATGATGCTGGGTTGAGTATGCATCAATTAAGCACATTGGCCTGCCTTCTTAGCTTCTCATCAAATCTCAGATATTTTTAGAATTTCATCTGTCAATAATTCTCTATAATACTTTATTCAACCAGAAATTAAAACAGTCTCACTTACAGCCAATACCGACCCTCTTCCAAGCCTCAAGATAAATTATTTTAATTTTTTTTCTAATTCTGACACTAGATGGCAGTAAAAGCGCAACTCTGAACATTTCATCCGAAGTCGCTAAAAATATACCGGGAACTCAGAAGCAGGAGAAAGGCTATCACTGTAAGTCAGCTTGCCTGCAAAGGTTAGCTAGAAGCAGGATATGGAATATCATGAAGAATCACTAGAAAACATATACATAAAAAATCAAATATCTAAAAGAATATAGCTTTAAAGAGGGCAGAGTAACAGGGAGCTTGAAGTAATTTGAAATGCCAGGAAAAATTGACTTCATATGGTTTGCTAAAATCTGCCAAAACAGCAGATCAGTGATCTGCAAAAGTAAGATATAAAGGCAAGTGTCCTATCAGTGTGCCAAAAATATGATTCATCTTCACAAAAACTCTAAGAAAGGAGGAGAAGAAAAGCAACCTGCACCATTTTTTGAAATTAATTACTAAACTGAATTTTATTAAATCTCTGAAATTAATGTAGTTGTATTTCTTTACTTTTTAAGCCATTGGATCCATACACACAGTAAGAATGCACTGCTAAAAAGATGAAAAAATTTTCTGCCTTCCTTTGTTTGGAGACTGAAAAATTATATGCCCTTCAGCAGAATGTGTATTCTGTGGTTTCAGCCTGACAGTACCCACTCACAGAGTCTATCTTCTTGCTGCAGAGCTGTAATAGTTGAATCCTTGCAATAGTCATACCTTTGTAAACACCTGAATCTGTAATGGACAGAGAGGAAAAAAACTAAAATTATGATTATACAGAATAATTTATGTTTAAGTTCTTCTTACCAGGACACTTCCAAATTATTTATTGGATGTATATCAAAGAAATCTCTAGCAGTGGCTTCCAATTCACGTAAGCTTAAGCTAAAGGTTTAATGGCTTTCATGTTGTTGCAGAATAAATCAACAGAGTGATCTGGATTTAGAACTGCAAATTAAACTGATTCAGGCTTTTATAACAGTTTTACAATCATTATTTTTAGCCACCTAAGTGACTGGATTCTATTCTGGGGTACTTATTACAGAAAAGGGAAGCACATTTACCTCCCTCAATCCTATTCAAGATATACAAAATATCATAGAAGGTGTTCCAAAGCATTTATTACTTCAGGATGCAGGTAACATCCATCTTTCTTAGAGGCTGAAGGTATGAAGAACTTCTTGATATCATGCTGACTGTAAAAAATAAAGCTATAGATAAAAACTAGAAAGCTCAAAATTGAATCATGGTAGGAGAATTTGGGTTTATTTTTTGTTCTGTAAATCTTACTGTCTTACAAACTTGTCTCAAAGCAAGAGACACTTTTTATTACTTCAGTTAAAAATTTTCTTTCTTTGAATATAATGCCAAACTTTTGTCAGGATATACTCACACAGATGGCTCTGGTTTCACCAAAGCAAACATGCGTAACATAAAGTCTTGAAGCTTTTAAGTATTGAATTATTTATCATCTAAACACAAGTAAGTGCACTGTATGTTTATGTCATCTCTTCTGGGAAAAAAAGATTCTTGTTCTACCAGAGGTTAGACAATAGATGCTGTGCTATCAGCACACTTTTAATCACCTTTTCCATCTTTGTCTTACGCATAATTCATCTATGATGCCAAAAGTATTGCCACAAGAAAGTACTTGTAGCATTTTATAACCAGTCCTCAATACATATGGTTTCCTTAAGGGAATACCTTAAGTAGCCCAAGAGGATACCAGCTTTTTTGTTGCCTATCCCCAAACTGATGTATGACTTTTGGATCCTACCGGATACACTCTCACCCCAGTCACAAAAACAACAATATTGGTGAAAAATACCTTCTTCCATCATCATTTAGGCAGGGGAATGGAACCATTCATTTCTGAGAGCAGAACATAAGTGACTCATCCATCACCACCAAATCACTTCTATGTATTCTGTGTGGTGAAAGCTAAGTAGACAGGTGTGATAAGACTTTTTGGACAAGAAAAGCTTTAGAAAAGAAAAGGTTAATCCAGGTCTAGAAATTCTTCCCTCTATTATGTTTTTGTGTTTGTTTTAGGGAGGGCATTATCTTACGAGAACTGTAAAATCAAATTACTCTCACAGAGCAGGGGTTTCTCATTCATGACCTTCTGCTGCTACGTAAAAGTCTTCCAGATAGACTAGTCCAAGAGAATTATGAATAAATGTGCATCTTGAATGGAACTGATGACAAGAAAAGAAATAATTTCTGTGGTTTGGGGCATAGGATATAAGGTTATTTAGGAAACTTTCCTTATTAATTGATATTTTGTCTTAGTACTATTTCATGTTGGACATATGATAATAGATTCATCAAGCATGAAAGGTAAAAATGAGGTCTGGACTTGATTAGTCTTAATCTTATTTCTGCAGGATCCATTTTGCCAAAGAAAACAGGTTTCTCATATTTTTCTTCCAAAACCTTTTGCAAGTCTTTACTTTTGTGGTGGTTTGGCAGGGTCTGGCTTTTTGGGCGTGGTAGGGGCCAGAAAGATGGCTCCTCTAAAAAGATGCCAGCTGTCTGGCCAGGGCCTATCCCTGATGGCTCTGAAGATGGACATGCTGTGGAAGCCACAGCTGGGCCAATTAGAGAAGAAGGAAACGCCTCTGTGACAACATATTTAAGAAGGAGTCATGGTAGTACGCCTGTGCACACCAGTAGATGTAGATAGGCAGGGAAGAAGGAGTGCAGCATGTAGGAGAAACAATAGATATGGACACCATCAAAGTCAGAAGAAGAAGGAGGAGAAGGAGGAGGTGCTTCTAAGAGACATCCTCGCAGCCTGTGGTAAGGACTGTACTAATGCAGTGTTTCCCTGTACCCTGAGAGTTCATGAAGGAGCCGAGATCCACCCCACGGCGGAGCAGGAGGGGTGGACTCCCAGAGGAGGGACTTTGGTCTGCAGGGGGCTGACGCAGATAACGAGGCCTTTGCTGTCGGGGACTGAGGGAGTCATTTGTGGTAAAAAAGGCCTTGTTTCAACCCTACTCTAAGTTTGGACCAGCCCGGCCTTGGGAGGAGAATGTGGGCAGCAGTGACTGGGCGGGCTGCTTGCCAAGAGGGGAAAAAAGGACTCGTGCAAAATGCCACAGTGCTTGCGAGAAGGGGACCTGCCTCCTCTCCAAATTATTGCCAAGAAGAAAAACATTTGAGGAATGAACTGACTAGGAAACCCCCCTCCAGTTCTCCTTACTTTCTGAGGGAAGGAGAGAGGGATTTGGGGGCAGAGAAAGTGTTTAAGAGCGTGTTTTGCTTACTCCTTTAACCCTGTAATAAATTCACTTATCATTTTTGAGCCTGTTTTAGCCTGCTTAATTAAAGGGATTTTTCTCTCAGTATCCTTATCTCACCTTGGAAGAAATTCCTTTCCCCTGTCCAGCTAAGCAGAGGGAGGGGAGGGAAGCAGCTTTCGTGGGAGCTTTGGAGATCAAACCATGACAGCTTTGTCTAAGCTGAGACATTTCTACAATTTCCATGAACTGTCACCCTTTCTGTGTGCTACACATCTGACTAGACAAACTCATATCCCTTCTGGAAAAACTGTTTCATTAAAATTCAGGCCTTAAGGTGCAGCGTGTGTCCTAAACAATGAACGTTTCTTTAGGTGTATGAGCATTTTGTAACATTAAGAATTCTTTATAGGTAATAATGAATTTGGTATTTACTTATTATTGTGTCTCCTCCTTGATGTGTAAAATCTAAGTATTACCACCATATATTGAAATATGCCATTTCCAGAAAACCACAACATTTAAATCTACTGTTTAGTTTGTCAATTTACCTTCTACATCTAGAATAACTGTTAAAGAAAATTTTCCAGGACTGAGTGAAGTAAACATAAATGCTGAGCTTTGACTTCTACAGCACTGCTGGTAATTTTTGATTACTAAACTCAACCTCCAAACATCCCCCAAATTAGTATTCTCTTTCTTCTCCTACTCCTCCTCCTCTGTCTGCCAGTCACTGCTAGTATTTTGGTATTTCTATATCCTCCTTTCAGAGCTGTGATCTTAGACTGCATATGTTGGAACATAAACATAAATACATCTGTAATTAGAGAGGGGCAGAAACTGAAGGATTTTCATAGCACACTCCCTATGGTAAGATACAGTTGCTGCCACAGGAGATCACTCTCCATTAAATGTAGTTTACAAAAGCAAAATAAACACAGACGACCCAAATGACTGCCATCCTTGTGTGCTCAATAAATTACTGGCTTTACTGACTGGATTAACATAAGCCTTCAGGTACTGAAAAAAAAAAAAGTCCTTGAATCTCCCTGAAATCTGGCATTACAGGGATTTTACATTTGAGCCTATGATCTTCTGCAAAACTTTGCTACCCTCTTTGGAGAGAGAATTTTTTACTTGTTTTAGAGGATGAATAGTCCTATTCTTCCTCCAGTAAAACTTTTGTAAAAATGTTTCACAATAGAAAGGCATTCTTGATCTCCACAGAATTCTGAATATCAACTGCAGTTTTTGCTTTTATTCCTCATTGACCTATCTTCACTCAAACAGCATCAGAGCCTGTACTAAGAATTAACCCCTACATGTAGATAACTATGAATATGAATATTAATTATTTAGGCTAAAGAAAGTTATTTTCTTGATTTTTATGTGATTTTCTTTTTATTGTCATTCCGTTATTGGTAACGTTTTTTCATTTTTTTCCAAGCTATACTCTGGCAGAAAATGACATGCCTTTGGAATCATGATTTTCTTATGTCAAAAATAGCACTTGTACAAAGTAGAAGAGAATTAACAACTGGTGTAATATTTATTTAAACCTCTATATTCTTCCAGAAAACTTTTAATTTCACATCTGAAATAAATGAAATATCATTTTTCTGGTGAACTTTGAGCTATAACACTATGACAATGAAAACATTTTGAATAAGACCTTTTCCACAACACAAATTTTCATGTGTATTGCAGATCTGCTTTGACCTATCTATGATCTGCCATTATTCTAAGGTTTTCTAGGGTAAAATATTTTGTAGACTACAGTAGACCAAATGATGGGCATCATACACCTCTGCCTATGCTATGTCTAGAGCACTCAGGCAGCAATACATCAAGAATACACAAAAAACAAGCATAGAATGCAATCAGTGTGCTCTGATATTTCAAACTTTAGCCTACTTTTAATGTGAGTATAAGGATATATTTTTGCATTTTGAAAAGCTGAGGTGTAGTCATCAGTACCAATTTTGAAATGCCTCCTGTCTGACTGAACTGCCAAGGCCAAAATTGTCTTTAAGAACACGCAAATATGTAGAAATTGCTGTAATTAATCAAGGCTCTCTATTTATTTCATCTTCAATAGTAAGGACTGAATGCATCACAAAAAAATACTAAAAGCTCCATCAAAAAATCTGCCTACAGGGAAAATTTATTCTAAGTTCTTATTAGATAGTTCCTAGCCTATATCTGAATGCATGAAGATTTATAGCCCTCACTTTTTAATCCAAACTAATGTAACTTGACTCCTACTTAACTCTTGGCCTTGCTTATGCCTTGAAGCTATAGGATCAATGGGTTTATTATGCACTAGGTAAAAATTTTTCCCCTTTCATTATTTTTAGATATTTTTAAACAGAAAATGAAAGTGTTGCTATGAAACCTCATTTTCCCTACTCTGAGACTTCCTCAGATTTACACTAGTCTGGGCACTAACCAGTTGTATAGCAATATTTGTGCAAAAATATAAATTCTGTAAATTTCACAACTCTCTGTAATGAATAATGTAATATTATTTATCTATAATCTTCCTTCATTATATTTATTGGTCTTCAATGTTGAAGAAAAAGACAGGAGACATCACTATAAAAAGAGGTATGATACCATCTTTTCTCTGTAGGTTCAAAACTCAAAACTAAACCTTGTTCAAAACTTGAGAGACTAAAAGGGACAAATGACTGTCTCCCTAATTAAAATCATGCCCAGGCTCAGCTGCAGGCTTACTAATCCGTCTGTCTTTAAGGTTGCTTGAAAGACCAGAAGTCTGACATGAAAATCATTATGCATCCTATATCAGCTAAGAAAATCTGGGCACATTGTTCTTAAATTCATACTTATTGACAGTTTTAAATATACAAGTCCAGGTACATAATTTCTCTCTAACAATTCCAAATATTTCAGAGGTCTTTTAGCTTTCTCCATAAGAAATCTGAAAAATAAACAATAACTAAAGAAGATCTGCTTTTACTTCACTATCCGGAGACTTCACTCCTTACACTTGCATGAATATGTGTGTTTATATCACTCTCTGGCTTGAGCTGTCAGACAAGGTTCACCAGTCTCTTTTAAATAAAGATGGGAGCATGTCTTTTTGCAAGTGATTTAATAAAGAACCCTAGCAACATATTCCTTCCATGTATACAAATAACAAAAAGAATAGATAACCTCCCCAGTCAAGTTCAGTGCTAAGTTCTACTTCTCATCACTTTTCCTAAACAACGTCATCACTGTCTTTGACTCTATGACATGTACATCACTTTTGAACTCTCTGAGTCCTCTGCTCTCTGATACTTCAATAAAGACAAATTACAGTCAAGCAGTGCTGCTGAACACTTTATCTACTGCATGTCTACTACCGAGCCATTATTGTTCAGCAGTTACTAAGGCAATATGTAAGTAATTGTATTTTGTTTAAATGCTGAGAATTTGAGATATGCATATGTCACAGCAAAATGTAAGAACAATATGATATTTCTGAGTATATTCATCTGCTGTCTTTTTTTGATTTGTTGTCTCTTCCTTAAAAAAACCTTTGAGTTATTTGTACAATTATAGCAAAGAAGGATCTTAATGACTACAGTAAGACAAACTAAGAACACAAATCAGTGCAGGTTAAGCAATTATTTGCCAGCTTCTAGAGCTCCACTGCTCAGTATATTATGAGATGTAGGTTACTTTTAGATTTACTTTTTTTTCGGGTTTACTTTTACATGTCTTCGGTTATTTCAGTTTGCGTACACACACATGCATACGCATTTAGTTAACAAAGACAGAAAGCCCATTGTGGGGTGATTGTTGAAAAGAAGGGGGGTTTTCTGCCTTTTACTGGAAGCTGTGGCAAGTGGTACTAAAATTTGCGATACTTCCTCCCCGTCTCTGATGGACGTTGAACAGATTAATTAGTTCAGTACAACACTTTGAAAGCAGTCAGTGTTATGTAATTAGTCCTATATATTACTAGAATAGCCTTAAATATCTTCAGTGACTCTGCTCCAACAGTTTCCCTCAGCAAATTATTTCACTCTCTAATTGACCTTGGTCTTCAAAGAGTTTTCTTAATGTCTAATTTAATTTTGACATTTCCTGGATTTTGTTCACAACAGAAAGGCTGGCTGAAAATATTCACCTGTTTGAAACACATTTTTGAATGAGAAATACCCACAGAAAAACTGGTTAACCTCAGCCAGTAGGAACTTGAATAGCAATTTAAAAAATTTCCTAACAAAATAATCTTAAATACAGATTTTCATAGGTAGAAACAGAAGATACTCTATATAATTTATCAAAAATCTAACACTGAATGAAATTCAAAGTTTACCACAATTTTTCCAAACTGTTTACAAGTTATAGTAGTTTAGCTTCCCTTCCACGTTTTAACATTTCCTCAACATTTTTTTTCCTTTTATCAACATACTTATTAACCCTCTTAATTATTTAATCACTCTCACCTTTCTTGTTTCATAATCTGAGGCATTCTTTTTGGTGGAAATGTCTTTATGAACCTTATATATACAGCACGTTCACATGCAAATAGGAATGTAAATATTTGTATAGTCAAATGGGTTTACAGTAATTTAGTATTGGATTAAAGCAATGTAACAATTTCTTTTTCCTGAAAACTTGACTGGCAGTGAAATGAGAAATCCAAAAATAAGAACCCCAGATTGACATGAAAGATGGGGAAGGGGCAAAGACATGGCTTTCACCTCTCTCCCCTGTCTTGTCCTTGGTACAAAGGTGCGTAAAAGTGTCCTTCCTTGACACATTTGTGAACACAGAGAGCATCAGACAGAATATCCACTGCTCTCTGGTCTATGTTCAGGACAGGACACCTGACCTAAGAAGGTATATTCCTCCTTTTCCAGGATGAAGAGCTGCTGGGGCCAGCAGGGGCAGGCAGGTAGGGAGGTTTTTGATGGACATGCAGTCTGACAGTGTAGCTGTCACTTGAGTATTTATTTCCTCCTACTTGCTGACTGCTGGTCTCATTGAAAATCCTCTGCATGAGCTTTTTCTACCTGTGTAGCCTGATGCTTGCTAGAATCTTCCTCTCTCTCCTCAGCTTTCTCCCTAAGATTATTTTCTGTCAATCTTTTCTATGTTTCTTCAACTAATCACTTCCTGTCAAAATCTCAATAAGAAATAACGACAAAATGAGTAAACAGAAGCACTAACATTTTTTCCCCTATGTGATTATTGTGCTTTCTTTTTCCTTATTTCTCTTTGCTTTCAGATTTTTTTCCGTTTTTGTTTCCATAGATTTCTTCTTTTTCCACATTTGCAATCATGCATACCATAAGGAAAGAGGAATTTCATCACTAGCCTCAGGCAAATTTTAAGCAGTAATGCTAAAGAACTGCAGTGTGGTACAATCATCAACTGCACAGAAACATGCAGAGACTTTTGATCTAACTACAATTATGGGGCAAAAGTCAATACTTCGATCCAGAGAAAGTACCACAATCTTCCAGGAATTTCTGCATATCCTTCTTCATTTTAGTAAAGTTCTAGAAAATATTGCAGAAAATAGTACAATCATTCTAAGCTTTATTCCAGTCCTTGGAACGACCTACACAAAAAATAAATATATTTTCAAATTCAAATAAATATATTTTCAAATTCAATTCAAATGTATCTACTTCAACTGCAAATAGTGTCTCTGATAGTATAGACAATCTGTGTTTCCCAGTAATTAGGCTTCTCACAAGTTACTGAGGTTGTGGGCAAGGCAAGATCTAGGCCCTTCTAATAGAGTAACTGTTCAAATATACTGTCTTATTTCTCAACTGTTCCAAGTGATGCTGAAATAGAGAGACAGTGAAGCTGTAACAGATAAGCTCATATTTAATCAAATTTGATGGGTTTTTTCAAAAGATAATGAAACTAAAAATATTAGCACAAATTTACATTCTAAATAGGAAAAAAAATAAGTACATGATAGATTCTTTTTTCATTTCCATGAATTGCTTGATGTGTGATCTAGTATTCATACCATAAGCTGATTTTGCTAAGATACACCTCCTTAATGTAAGAGATTTTGCTGGTGTTGGATTTGTTTGGGTTTGGTTTTTTTCACACACAAAAAATCATTTTAGTATTTTCCTGTTTATTTTTTTTCCCCAGGTGCTTCTATTATGGTGAAGTTTTGATTTATGGTCCCAGAGAATCACACTGATAGCAGGAGAGCTGGCTTTCAACCTGACATCATCCAGATATTCCTTTCTTTTTCTATCTCTCAGTGTTCATCTTGCACTCTAGCACTCTGACACTGTTTCTTTATTGTTTTCTTGTTCCAGATATTTGAGGTCACTTGACAAGTCATGTTGAGCATTTGATTGTCTCTCTTTCAGACAGCTACACAAGTGCCTGTTTTTAAACATAGGTAAAAACACATAGACATTGCATCCTTAGCAGATCCTTTAACAGAAATTATGTTTGCTTTGTTGCTTTGTGTGATGGTTTGACTCTGG
>VZRZ01006176.1:101165-138185 GCA_013398175.1 Climacteris rufus | reverse complement strand
GGAGAGGAGATACCTATTTTCCCGAGGAGTGTGATCTTCCTCTTTTTGTTTTCAGCAGAAGAAAGGTTCTCTGCCTCACAGCAACCTCAAGTTCTGAAAATGAGACTTTTCAAAGAACACGTGTGACTCACGAGACAAAAACAGCTGAAAGAGTGGAGAAAAGAAATAATTCCTGCAGCTAAACAAGTTTCCTTAGTCCTGGGCTCAGCACTGGAGCCGAGGGCAAACACACACTGGAAAGCTGCTCTCCAGCCTCTGTGAGCTGCTGAGCAGGTCCTGCTGACCCAGGGATTCAGATGGAAATCCAGGCTACAGCTTCAAAGAGCGTCTGTAAATATTTATGTTTGCTTTTTCAAGTTCTGACACGTGACTAAAAGGAGAGAAGGAAGAGAAAGTTTGTGTGTATTTTTTGAAAGTTTTGGTTCCCAGAACGAGTTTTGCAAAGAGCCCCAAAGATGGAAACAAGCATCTTGTCAGTCTGACCTGTGCAGAGCATCAAGCAAGAGCTGAATGTTCTCAGAACAGAAGTAAAAGCAGTACTTCCAGATAAAGGAAAAAAATCTATTCATTACATATAATTATATAACAAACTCTCCGTGGAGGAAGGTTTTTTGTCATTCACTAGCATTCAGTTAAATTGGGATATTTTAAAAATTTAGAAACACAAATACAGCAGAAAAAACGAGTTTTCAATGGGAGAGAGGTCCTGCAGGATGCCACTGTAACCAGATTCTGAATTCTAAAGATGAGAGACTAAGCCCTGGCTTTCTCAGAATCACAGATTGCCATGGAATCAATAGAATCCCGGAATGGTTTGGGTTGGAAGGACCTTAAAGCCCATCCAGTGCCACCCCTGCCATGGGCAGGGACACCTTCCACTGTCCCAGGCTGCTCTCTTCAACCTGGCCTTGGACCCTCCCAGGGCTGCAGGGGCAGCCACAGTGGCATCACTAAACAAATGTCTCCATTACTTTGCTCTGGAGTCTGCCCTTCTGCAACTCAGGATGCCCTTCTGGATGCAGACACAAACAGGCACCCAGTGTGTGCATGCCAGTGCCACTGCTTCCCAGAGCCTTTATCTCAGCCGTGGCAATCCTCTTACAAGGCCATTGTCTGGGTTCAGTTCTTTCACTCTTCCTTACCGGAGCTATTTTTGCGTTTCTTTGTAGGCTCTCTCTGATCTGAGCCTGCCTTTTGAGTTTCATCTCTCTGCTTCTGCAGGAGTGCTCTGGTGGTGCTGAACACATGAATGATGGCCACAGATAGCTGCTCCCCCAGACTAGGTCAGCACAGCTCTGACTCCAAATGCAAAGCACTGCAGGCAAATTTGGATTGGATTAAGGACAACCAGACACACTTTACATACATTTGTGCATTATTTTATGGCTACTCATTATCTGGACTTACTTCTGCTTCATGCCTACAGAGAACGAGATCACTAAGCCAGTCCTGTTATGAACAAATCCCATGTGCTCAAGATCCAACACAAATTAAATAGGGTTTTTTTGACTTTTTTTTAAAAGGTGACTGCAACCTGTATTGTAAACATACATAGCACAGCCAATGTGATACTCAGGAGAAAAAGCCAAGGAATTTGCCTCCACTTGCAACAAATAAGGACAATTCTAATTTTTGTTTTCCACACAAAGGCAAAAGAGAGAAGGTGGTCAGCATTTGGTGGGCTGTCAGTTTCACACTGCAGTACTGTTCAGTCCTCAGACCATGGAATTATTTACACTTCCTTTTAAACCTTTAAAGGCTTCAGCTGCTTCTGCAGTAAGATTTTTTTGTCAGATTAAATTGCCACAAAAAAATTTAAAATACATACCACCACCACCTCCCCTATAACACAAGTACTGCTCTCATACCCAAAGCTGAATTACACTGAAAATTTAATATGTAAGGAAGGTTGTCTGTTTTTAGGACTCTTTTGGAAGCTCTGCTAACTTGTTGAGTTGAGGATTCAAAGGGATAATTCTTTCTTGAATGAAATTTGGTCTTATTTACAGTTTACCACCTCTTAACTCCTTTTTTCTCCTCAAGTCCCACATTCTTCCATCCATTTTCATCTCAGAAAGCAACTGCTGGGCTCTTGCCATGAGAATCAGGGCATCACCTCCCATAGTTCATGTGTCTCTGATCATGGTAAATCATGGAATCCCAGACTGGTTTGTGTTGGAAGGAAGCTCAAAGCCCATCCAGTGCCAGCCCTGCCACGGCAGGGACATCTCCCACTGTCCCAGGCTGCTCCAACCTGGCCTTGGGCACTGCCAGGGATCCAGGGGCAGCCACAGCTTCTCTGGGCACCCTGTGCCAGGGCCTGCCCACCCTCCCAGGGAACAATTCCTTCCCAGTATCCCATCTGGCCCTGCTCTCTGGCAGTGGGAAACCATTCCCTTTTGTTCCAGAACCGAAGCCATTGAAAATTGTCTCTGTCCATGTTTCCTGCAGCCCATTCAGGTGTTGCAATAAAAGAACATCATTGCAGGCTGGAATTAACTCTCCCACAGTGCCCAGGATGGAACTGGGGCACTGCTGTTTATGTGAGTTGTTTATAACTACAGGAACATCACCAGCTGCAGACTCACTCAATAAAATATGTAATTTTCTTAGTGGGGGGGGGAAGACCTAAATCCAACACATCTGCATCCCACCTTGGTGCTTTAATCCAAAGGCCCTCCCATCCTTCACTCCTTGGGGGCAGGATATGCCCAGCCACTGAGAAGGTGGCTGCACATGAAGACAGGGGGGAAAACTCAGGTTTTTGGCCAGGGAACTTGATCAGAAACAGGTCTCTTAATGCCTCTTACCTTCCACAGTCTTTGGGGCTGAGTCAGGAGTCCCAGCAGTGAATAGTGCACGGATGCATGCAAACTTTCACATCCTAAAAGCTCTGGGCATTTCTCACTTTTGTTTCACATCAGGACCTTCTGTCAGGAAACATTGGGAGAGAGAAGAAGAAAAGAAATTATTTTAAAAAAGTCCATAGGCTGGTTGTGGAGATAGAGAGCAGGGAGGGTGGCCAGAGGGCTTGGAGAGGTAGTGCAAACTTGGCTGTACTGCTTCGTGCATCCCCTGCTCCAGAAGCAGGCTGTGCTGAGCCAGTACAGCCAGGAGAACTCCAGCCAGGAAGAGAACGACTGAAATAAGGAACAAAGGAGGATCCACAGTCCCTGCAGACAATGGGATTGTCTAATACCAAGGAAATGTCCTGGAGGAGAAGGGAGTGGGTTACTTTGTGTTATGAGCAGCCATAGAATCACAGAATCATGGAATATCCTAAGCTGGAAGGGACCTACAGGGATCTCTGATCCAGCTCCTGCCCTGCCCAGACCCCCAGCAACCCCACCCTGGGCATCCCTGGCAGCGCTGTCCAAACCCCCCTGGAGCTCTGGCAGCCTCGGGGCCGGGACCATTCCCTGGGGAGCCTGGGCAGTGCCCAGCACCCTCTGGGGGAAGAACCTTTCCTGATCTCCAGCCTGAGCCTCCCCTGGCACAGCTCCAGCCAGTCCCTCAGATCCTGGAGATTTTCACATCTTCCCAGTTTGAAATACCTCATTCTATACTGGGCACAGATACAAACACAGAGAGGAGGAAAACTAGCAAAAAATGCATGATATAGACACAGATATAGATAAAATGGACCAAAATATTTGGATCTCCTGCACCCTTTCCCCTTTCTCCTCTAGTCACCTTCTCCTCCTCTGTCAAGTTTCATTATTTCAAATAACTACAGCAAACTCAGGTTTTTCCATTTCATCTCTTAGGTCTTCCAGCACAGGGGTTTTGCTTTCCACTATTTTTGATCTTCCTACCATAATTTACACTAGGGGAAAACCGAAATAAAACTGAAGCTGAGCCAGAGGTTCTCAGCACAAGGGACCACCCAGGTCAGTCCACTCAACAGCACTGTCAGGTGTTTCTTCACCACCAGAATAACAGTTAAAAACCAAAATCAAGTAGGGAGAATATCTGAAGGATAACCTGGAAAGAACAGCCAGGGAATAAGGGTCGCTTATTATTCCATGGAAATACATCCAATAATAATGAAAACTGTCCCATCCTCTTGCGCTAACATTTCATTATTATTGCTTCTGTGCATTTTTCTAATGTTGGGCTTGAAGTTTCAGAAGTGATGAGCATCTATCACACGAACATAATCCCAGAGCTCCTCTGGACACCCAGCCCATCCGATCACCAGGACATGCACTGCTACAGGCCGATTAATATTTCATCCTGACATGTATTTTTAATCAAAAGATCTAAAAGTCCAGTTAAATCTCCAGTTTATATATTCCAGTCCTTAGATGCTTTCACTAATGAATAGTTTATAGGATACAGACCTTACACAAAAATGCCAAGATTCTAATGATTTACATGGATTTCTAGGGTGATGAGGACTCACAAAAATAAGGCCTGTGTCTTAAAACTCAGTACCAAAGCACAGTTCACCATTTTAGAGAGTTATAAATGCAAAGGTTTCCACAAACAGGAGACACAGTGACATTTGAATAATTTATTTCAATTACACCATTGCAGTGTTCACTGTAGATTCAAATCCAGGCTGGAAAGAGGAAGAAAACTGGTAAAGAAAGCAAAATATGAAGGATCTTTGTGACATGGATATTTTTAGAGCACCAGTTTCCACAGTGTCCCAGACACTATGTCTCCCAGAGCCCTGGATTTTGAGACCAGCAGTGAAAACACTCTTAACTCGTCCTAATGGCTCCCAGTCTTATTCACCTGTTGATTCAGACTAAGTGCTTGATAATTCAGAACTCCAGTCTCCAGCACAATTACATCAAACCAAATAAAAGAGAATTCATATGGCTGCTGTATGCAATTTAAGGGAAAAAAAAAAGAAAAAAAAAGGTAAAATGGACTACTCTGTGTAGAGACAAACAAATTCAAATTCTAATATGGAAGGAGGAAAGGATTCCAAACTGAAAAATTAAATGCTGATGACAGGATGATTAATAAAAATTAAGACAGATATTTGGTTTGGTTTTTTTTTTTAAGTTTAGGTTTTTTTTCACTCTTTCAGTGAAGAAATTTTGCCTGCTATCCAAAAAGAACCTCTCCTGGTGCAACCCGAGATGATTGAGAGCCTTGGGCAGTGCACTGTAAATCAGAGTTTTTACTTACCAGCCACAGTTTTGTCTCACCACTCACTGTGGTGAAAGAATGAAGGCATTTGGGGTAAAACTCTCCAACCTGTGACCTCTGCCCTGCTGTATTTCTCGGGGCTGATCAGAGCAGCTGTGCTGCAGCCCCACAGTCAGTGATCAATCCAACCCTGAGCCCAGAATAATCAACTCCAGACTGAAGTGAAGTGTCAGAGCTGGCAGCAACGTGAAAATGGGCACTGGAGGGGCTGGACTGTTGAGGAAGATGAAACAGGAAAGCCTTATAAATATGATTGCCTGGCAAAAGATGATGAGAATATGAAAACTACAAGCGAGATTGAAATGAAAGCATGCTTTGAGATACCGAGCCTTAGTTACTGAACAACTGGAAAACAATGGTATGGCCAGCAGAATGTAATCCCCTTTTAATTAAACAATACCCTCTACTGCAGACAGGTCCAAGGGTCAGAGCAGACCCCACTAACGTGGCAGAAGAAGTCCAAAGAATAGTTTTTAAGGTTTAAAATGTAACACAGTATGGTAATGTAACAATTCTTATAGGCTGTATGTAAATGCTATAGGATTTGTATCTTGTACTAGATTGGTTAATGAAAATTAGAATGTTCAACACAGAAGAAGATTTATTGAATTGTAAAGGAGAGTCTCTCTTGCTCTCTGACGCTCTCACTCTTTTCACTCTCTCTTGCTCTCTTGCCACGATTCTCTTCACCTCTTCACTCTCTCTCTCCTGCTTTCCTGGCCTGCTTCGGGCTGTGGCTGGCAGCTCCTAGCAGGTCATCTGCACCCACGCCCTTTGCAACAAACCTCATGCTCTCAGACCTGACTTCAGAGATCTCTTGTCTCCATCCGTCCCGACCGTCCAAACCAGACCGACAAATACTAACAAATTCTACACTGGACCAAAACAGAGCCATGGAGCTGCTCCAGGGCTGGAGCCCCTCTGGAGCCAGGCTGGGAGAGCTGGGGGTGCTCACCTGGAGCAGAGAAGGCTCCAGGGAGAGCTCAGAGCCCCTTCCAGGGCCTAAAGGGGCTCCAGGAGAGCTGGAGAGGGACTGGGGACAAGGGCTGGAGGGACAGGACACAGGGAATGGCTTCCCACTGCCAGAGGGCAGGGTCAGATGGGATATTGAGAAGGAACTGTTCCCTGGGAGGGTGGGCAGGCCCTGGCACAGGGTGCCCAGAGAAGCTGTGGCTGCCCCTGGATCCCTGGCAGTGCCCAAGGCCAGGCTGGATGGGGCTGGGAGCAGCCTGGGACAGTGGGAGGTGTCCCTGCCCGTGGCAGGGGTGGCACTGGATGGGCTCTAAGGTCCCTTCCCACCCAAACCATTCCATGACTCTGGGACTCACACAGACACCAGTGCTGTGCTACCCCTCTCTGTCCCAGGGTCACTGTGCTAGGAAAGACCCTCAAGTATTATTATATACCATGGTAGTATTGAGGAAAATAAAAGCAAATGAATTGCTGTTATTATTAAAAAAAATTAAAAAAAAGGTTTTCTTCCCTCACTGGTGTTTTTTCTGTTGGATGAATGCTGCCTGTAATCCTGAGTCTTCACAGCAGTCTTCTTTCTTTAGAAGAATAGATTCAGTTAATAACCACATTAAGGTACATAAAATGTACATTTGTAAGATACATATGGTACTTATGAAAGATAAATATTTGAGTTTCTGCTCTAACTCCTTCAGTATTTCCCATCCCAGGCATGTGCTAAGTGGGCCAGGGTCTGTTTCTCTCCTATTTTAATTCCTCGTTCTTAGAAAGTGTTGCAAAGTTTGTGGTTTCTTTATTTTTTTTCCATAAAGAAACTAATTTTTTCAAAATCTGATAAACATTGACTAAAAGTTACTATTGACTAAAGTTTCCCATACTACATACTTCTTTCTTCAGCCCCTAATAGCACCTTGCTATTCCACTCAGAGACTCAGAAAGACAACTCATCACCCCTTCTTCTATTAACAGTTTCTATTCCAAGAGTTAGCCAACCTTTCCCTATTGACTTTTTCTCTTTCTTTTTGAAGTTTTATCTGTTGAGGACATAGTATGATCCAAATCTCATCTGCTTTTTCCAGATACAATGCACCACCCATTCTAAAATAAGATATTTGGTGCATCTTCTTATGAATCACCGATCCTTCAGGCCTCTGGACAAACACAGCTCCAAGCTCACTTGCTACAGCATCCTTCTCTCCCAGTACCAAATGGAATTACTTTATTCAGTCTCTCTGGAGGTTTACTGGATGAGAAGTCCACAAAGTTCATTAGCAAACGGTCGTATTTAGTACCCAAGCTGTATTTTCTTCTCTTACCTGGCTTGTTGAGCTTAATGTTTAGATTATAGATATAAGATATGTGAGAGCAACCACAGACAAGGCATGTTCTGATGTAGGTGTCTTATAAGATTTGATGCACTTTTTTATACAACCTTACTGAATACAGGTGTTTTCTAAGGCTGTTTGCAAAATCCAGAAAGTGTGAAGCGAGGTTTGCTCCATGCAGGAACTGGGAAGAAATTTCTGTCTCAAGGATTGGTGTCTTGTTTTCATACAGAATTTCTTTTTGCTGAATACGCAGTGCAGTGACTGCTTTTCAGGCAAAAATCTGGGATTAACAAACCTAAACCCAGTCCTGCTAAGTATGAGCAACTGGCAAAGATGGTGAGGAAAAGTTTTACTGCAAAAGATAGGAGTGGGCTCTTTGAGACCATTGGAATGAGCTACCAAGTCTTCTTGCTCAAAAGCAAACAGTGGAGGTGTCACTCCTCTGGAGTGCAGCTCAAGTTGTTTCCAGGTTCTCCAAAACTTATTGGGACGTTTTCCTGCCACATGTCAGGGTGTGGGGCACAGGTCAGCACTGCTATGCACAGAGGAAATGCTCAGCTCTCTGCTCTCCTTCCAGGAGATGAACTCCATCAAACTCAGGAGTTCAGAATCACTCCCTGGGAGTATTTCAGCATCATGTGAGATTCATCCATCAGCTGATATTGCCTGATATCCTTCAGATGGACCAGGGCACCGAGGGCCATGTCCAGCACCTGCCCTGCCATGGACTGACATGGGTGACAGATGCTCATACTCACCTCCCAGAGAGGCACCAGATTACTGAGACAATCCCACACTCACTGCAGGTTGTTCCCTCTGGAGCTGGTTCAGCCTTGCCAAGAGTTTTCTGCTGCTGCTTGGGCATTCCCTTCTTGCTCATTCCCTCCTCATTCTGTAACGTTGAGCAGAATAAACTTACACAGCACCAAGTACCTAAAAGTAGGTACTGAAGCACAAAAGCACTGCTAAATGTGGTACTGAAGACTCCCAAACAGTGCAAGGCTGACAATCATCCGGCCAATTGTTCTCCAAGGCCTTGGGAAGGGTTTTCCGTGGATAACTAACATCAGGAAGCCCAAAAGAACTTTAACAGAGGTTAAACTCCTCGAGCTGATGATAAAAAGAGCTGCAAGACAGGAGATGCAACACTACCTGGAGACATTCCTCTCTGCCAGCAGTGCCATGTTTTCACCTGCCTGTCACTAACAAACCTGGTTTTACAATACATTTGTGATCAAA
Organism: Climacteris rufus; assembly: GCA_013398175.1. Classification (NCBI taxonomy): domain Eukaryota; kingdom Metazoa; phylum Chordata; class Aves; order Passeriformes; family Climacteridae; genus Climacteris; species Climacteris rufus. Next base: position 129,480 of record VZRZ01006176.1, on the reverse strand, counting down.
TTGGTACTTACACATAAGGAGAAAAAGCAACACAAAGGAGTCTCATAGCTTGGCATTCTTTCATGACATTTTGAAGATAAGAAAATAGTAAAAAATGTTTCTGTCTAGAGGCAGAAGATAAACAAAAGGTGTTGCAGTCTGAAAATGAAGCCAAAACACTTCAGCAGTCAGCAATAGATAAGTAAAAAAGAAAGGAAAAAGGAAAAAAAAGAACAAAACAGCTCCTGAAAAAGATCTTAAGCATTTCAGATTTGGATTAGCAGGATCTTCCAAACATACAAATAGGGGCAGGAAAGACAGCAGATGTTGCTGGCATCCTAGCATTTATTTTATGAGCTAGAACATCATCTGTAGTGTTCTGCAAAGAATACCTGTAATCTACACCTTTTTCTCAAAAAAAATCCTGTTATTTAAGATTCCTCTCTCTTCCAGTACGTGACATGGGTGTGAGACATGTGAACATGAATGCAGTCAAAGATCCTTTTAGTGCACTTCACAGCAGCTCAGGCTGTAATGGAAAGCCAGGGCTATGCATCTAATTTTTAGCTGTGCTGGATACGATTGCCTCCTTGAGTGGCAATCACAAATTATTATCAAAGGGCAACACAAATGGCTTTCAGATTTCAGCGGCTGAGCTCATTATGACATTTTGAGCACTTACTGCTTATTGTGAGTTTTGCTGATTGCTGCTTATCCACAGATGACAAATATTGCAGAGCTCCTCAGACAACCAGAGCCGTTTTCTCCAGTTCCATATCCCAGCTGACTCCTGTTTTTTGGGTAATTTGGCTGTAGAGAGCAGCCCTGTGGGGAAAAGGCAGGAGAGAACTGGCAGTCAGCTTGAGTTAGGTGTGACATCAACTGTCCAACCCCATGCAGAAGGTGAGGTCAACTTGCATGAAAGCAGATGCTGAAATGTTGCAGACTTTCTGAAGGCCTGAAAACCCAAATTGTCCAGTTTTCTCACATTTAAAACCTTCTCACCGTCACAGAAGTATCAAGGAGAAGTCAACTAAGGTTTATCTCCCTGTAGGAACAGGAATAGGAGAGGGAAGGGCTGGACCTATGGCCTTGGAAGGGGGGTTGGGACTAGATGATCTTTAAGCTCCCTTCCCACCCAAACTGTTCTATAATTTTATGATTCCATTTCAGAGGAGCAATTAAATCTTCCAAAGATCTAAAAGGTAAAATTTTGAAGACATTATATTTCTTCAGACCAAACCCAAACCCAAACCCAAATCTTTCCATTTAGAGATTAAAACAGTGACTGTACAGATGAGTTAGCTGTGTGATGAAAGCCACAACCAAATCCCTCCCTGCTGATTAAGCATCACTCCAAGGCAAGTCAAATGCTGATAAGGGCAATCACCAATTACAAAATCAACCAAGTGGTATCCAAGGAATGGATCTGTTCCTCAGGACTGGTTTTATATCAGTCTCTGGCAATGCTGCTTTGTCAGTAGTGCTTTGTGTGTGCTTGAGAAAGGGGTGAGCATCTTGGGTGAGGCACGACTTGCTCTGTCAGACACACATTCAGTGAGGCCTGCTGGGAGCTGCTGTGAGGAGAGGGGAACTCCTGTTCCCCGCTGTGCAGAAGTCAGACATCACTTGTCCTCTAGGGCTTCTCGTGGCAGTGTCAGAAACTGCTCCACGTATCGTTAGCCAGAACCATTTCTGTAACAGGCAAAATCCCTGTAAAATATCCACTTCATTTCCCTGACCTGTTAGCAGCTTTTTCTAATGGGTTATTCAGTGGGAAGAGTGCTCTGAATTGTGCATTGTTTATGTGTGTCCTGCTCACTCTGGGTTTAATTTGATTTCCCTGCACTGCCTGGGATAAAACCCTTCTCAGGGTTAGCCAACACCTCTTGGTGATAAAGCTTCTCAGATAACAAAAATTACTCTGTTTAATGTTCCACTGCAAACCATCAGGAGCTTCCCAAAGAAGAAAGGCACTTAAAATCGTGTTAACGCACAGTAATACAGGCATCAAGCATGGGAAAGAGAATAGGGTTGGACTGGACATCAGGGACAAGTTCTTCCCTGTGAGGGTGGGGAGGCCCTGGCACAGGGTGCCCAGAGAAGCTGTGGCTGCCCCTGGATCCCTGGCAGTGCCCAAGGCCAAGCTGGATGGGGCTTGGAGCAGTCTGGGATAGTGGAAGGTGTCCCTGCCCATGGCAGAGGTGGCACTGGATGGGCTTTAAGGTTCCTTCCACCCCCAAAAATTCTATGAAATTATAGCTTTGCCTTCATTCTAAACAATTTTTCTCTTTTTCCCACCTCTCTTTCTTAGCTTGCCTTCTTACCTCACTTTGTATTTCATGCAACATTTGGAGTAAAACCAACCTCAAGAACTCATCAACCCATACTTGAATCTAAAAGGGGATCCTCTACACACCTCTCAGACAGTTGGAGATTTAGAGAGCTTCAGAGATGATTTCAAAGCACCCAGGGCAGAGCTATTGCAGTACTTCCCTACCCTGTTCTATCACAGTCATCCCTGTTTAAAAGTCACAGGCTCAAAAATGGAGGAAAACCTGTTCACTTCTTCCTGTTGTTTTCTGTATCACTTCATTAAGTGCATATGAACAATAAACCAATGTCTTTATTTGGTGACATTTTTAACCTACCAGTCTCAATGCAGTTTGCAAAGCAGAGCCAGGGGCTTCCCTGCTGTGTCTGTGTTTGAGTTCCCCAGGTGTGTATCCATCATGCCAGCAGTAACCAAACACTACCAGCCAGAATTCAAGTTCAGATCATGCACCACAATTATTTCACTTTCCCAGTAGACTTTTCCCTAGGATAGTAGCTAAGAGGATGCAGTAGTGTTGTACAAGAAAAGCAGACAAATAAGCTTTGCCTCAAAGTATCTTGGACTGGAGATAAAGCCAACTATAGACACTGGAAAAGAGTTGAGAGTTGTTGAATTTCCTTACTAACATCACAGCCTGCTAAGTTGTGACCCAAGGAAAACATCAGCAATTAAAACTCCCCTGGCTGGTTTGCATTCCCCTTTCTCTCCTCAGATATCTCTGCATTTGTTTGCCAGAGGAAACACGGTGGTCTGTGGTTTAAATTCTTTCTTAAGGTGTTGGTAGTCACAGAGAAAACCTGATTAAAAACTTCTCCTGCCACGTTGCTCCCCTATCACACGATGCAGTGATTTACATTAATAACAGCAGAGTGCAGAGAAGACCTGCTGAGCCTTTAATAAACTTCCTTTTTTCCAATCACTTAAAACGTTCTTTAAAGTTGCAACTGAAGTAATACAAAGCCTGCATAACAGTACACTTGACATTTATGAGCTTGGCAATAAATCAGATTTTCCTTTTTACAATGTCTGCTTTTGATTAATTGTAAAAAGTTTACTATAAATACTTTCAGGCAAACAGTAGAATGGTTAATAAACTGTATTCTGCTTACTATTACCTTAAATTATAATGGAGTAAATGCCTTAAACCATATACATTACATTCAAAGTACTACAAAAAGCCAAATTCTCACAAGTTCAATGTTCATTACTGTGTTCATTAGGGAATAATTGTGAGACAGCCTGAATTTCTTCAAGCCTTGGCATCTATTAATGCAGTGCACAATTCTGAACAGGTTTTAAGATAAAAGCTCCAGTGTTCAAATGTAAACAACATTTGTAATGCATCTTAAAACCCCTTCTTTTTGATAGTAGAGCATGGTGACGTTGGAACAGCAAGAGATTGTAATCTAGATCTGAAAGTCTAAGGAAAAAACCCTGACTGTTATTTTCCAGCATGACACAAGTGAAACCCAAGGAATGTAATTATGCCAGAATTCTGCCCCATGAAAGAGCTGGCACTGGGCTGGGTGGGGTGCAATTTTATCCCCCCAGGAAACTGTCTCACCTGCTCCTCATGGGTCCTTTCCTGGGAGGGTGCCAGAGCTGAAGGGTAATGGAAATATAATGAACAGCTTCAAATTAAATTATACTGTTGTAATGTGGCATTATTTGGTGTAAATGATTTCCTTGCAATTAAGAAAACAGCTCCATAGCCCTCAGCAGGTAGTTGGTGGTGTAGCAGCACCAGATAAGTTGGCCTGCTGACAGGAAAGGCAGCAAGAGGGAAGATCTTGCATACAGAAGCAGGTCTGCTCTCCAGAACAATAAACATAAAGCTGCATTATTAAAGGAGTAGCTGATATCTCAGACAATCAAAATAGCCACTGTATAAACACTCCTGAAGTGTTTGTCTAAGTGCAGAGGCCACATCCAGACCTATGTAGTGTTCAGATCTCATTAGCACCTCACCAAGTAAGTGTGAAATGATGGATGTGCCAGGCTTTGTTTTCTGCCCAAGAGTTCACTGTTCTCCTAATTACTGCATGCACCTAAAATCAGCATTTTTAGAAGCTCATTTTACTTTCGATTCTGCCACTTGCAGACAGTCCTGCCACACTCAGCAGCTGAAATAAATCAGACTTTCCAATACGTTGGAGAAGGGCATCCAAAAATCATGCTCTCAACATTTTCCACTCTCTCCCTTGTGGTTTTTGGGTTGCATTGTAATTCATTTTTACCACAGGAAAACATCGTTTTCATTGATACGATATGACCTAATTGCTTGTGAATTTGTAACGTTTTAAAATCAGTCACCACCCTTTACATGAGACAAAGTGCTGAACAAGAGAAAAATGAGGCAATTGCTCGTTATGATTGAATATAAAATAAATAAAAGGGGCATCTTCTGAAAGTTCTCTTGGCCTATTCCATCCAAGCTGGGTGGGAGTGTGGATGTGCAGGAGGGCAGGAAGCTCTGCAGAGGGCTCAGGACAGGCTGCATCCATGGGCTGAGGGACAAGGCCAATGCCGGGTGCTGCCCTGGGCTCCCCCCCAGCCCTGCAGCTCCAGGCTGGGGCAGAGGGGCTGCAAAGGGCCCGTGGGGAAAGGCCCTGGGGGTGCTGTGCCAGCGGCTGGACAGGAGCCCAGGGCTGCCCAGGGGGGCAGGAGGCCAATGGCCCCTGGGCTGGGCCGGCCATGGGGGGGCCACAGGCCCAGGGCAGGGCCCGTCCCCTGTGCTGGCCCTGCTGAGGGAGCTCCAGGGCCGTGTCCAGTTGTGGCCAGAGAGCCCCTGAGGGGCTGGAGCGTGTCCAGGGCAGGGAACGGGGCTGGGGAAGGGGATGTTCTTCCTGCTGTCCAAGCTGAGCCTCCCCTGGCCCAGCCTGAGGCCGTTTGCCCTTGTCCTGTCCCTGTTCCCTGGGAGCAGCGCCCGACCCCCCTGGCTGCCCCTCCTGGCAGGAGCTGTGCAGAGCCAGCAGGGCCCCCTGAGCCTCCTTTGCTCCAGGCTGAGCCCCTTTCCCAGCTCCCTCAGCTGATCCTGGGCCTCCAGCCTATTTTTCCCTATCAAGTGTTGTTGTGCTGAAGCTGATTCTCATTCCTCCTGTTATATTGGTCCTGCTGCTTCTCAAACCCTGTCTTTGAAATCCCCAAGAGCAAGGCTGCAATAATTTTCTCTAACGCTCTTCACATTCTTGCACCATGACATGGCTTGGGGACACTCTGTGCATCAGAAAGGCAGCTACAGACCCCAGAGGGCAGGAGGCAGAAACTTCTCTCAGAAAAGCTCCTGACTGTGGGAACATAAATCTGGCCAAAATAAAAAATGCCATTTTAGCCATGCCAGCTTCAGATGAGAGTGTGAAAGCTGCCTGTGAAGGACCCAGGCAGGATATTTCAGGCTCAGCCTGTCTCCTGGGGACCATCCCTTGCTGAATGCTGTGCTTTGGCTTTCCATGTCAAACAAAGCCTTTCAGTGCTCCTTCTTTACAACTTACTCCTGACTCCAGCACCAAGGGCCACTCTGCTGCAGTTCAGTGTCTTACAAGAGCAGCAGCCCACGGGAAAACAGCCGAAATGTGTAGTGGCTTTTTTTCAAGGCAAGAGCTATGCACCTGGAGACACGTGGAGACACAGGTTCACAGGAGGATTGAAGCTGGAAGGGACCGGCCCAGTCCAAGCTCCTGCTCCAGGCAAGGCCAGCTCTGAGGCCAGACCAGGCTGCTCAGGGCTTTATCCACTCCTGAGAACCCTCTAGGAATGACAAGCCCCTCCACCCCTCCAGTTCGTTGTCATTCACAACATTCACTCTCTCACCTCCTCCAGGTCACTGATCAGAATGTGACTGAGTGAGTCAAGGCACAGCCCTCCCCAGCACTCTGCGCTTCACTGGCACCCATTAAGAGAAAACATGAGGCTGGAACGGGAGAGAAAAGCCCAAAGCAGACAGAAGTGCTGGCAGCATAATTCCCTGTCAGGGCCCCAGGACTGTGGCTTTGCCTGACACATCAAGCCAGCTCACCAACATCATTTCTGCTTCAAGATCCAATCAAGCTGTACCCACCCCAGCCAGTACTCAACACAAGTCTGTAATAATTACCTGTCAAGTCTTTCTCTGCTCCTCCACAGGAGGACCACAATCTTATTCACCTACCACAGCTCATGACAGATCATGCCTAACCCTCTGTTTCCTTCAGCAAAAAGGGACTAATCTTTACCAAGTGAGTGAAAAGGCATCATGTGCACATCACAGACACACAGAGATATCGGTTCTATATGTAGGCTTCATTAAAACACGTAATTATTTTGTCTTCTCTGCAATGCAGATTGATGTAACACAGTTCTTATAGTCCTATAAGACCCCATCAATACACCCAGAGAGAATTAAAATAAATTAATATCATGCTCACTAAAGTGTCTATATTCCCTCCTGATGGACTCAGCCATCCTTCCCACAGCAGTGCTGGCATTCCCTACCCCATGATAAAACCAACCTTACAAAAGAGGGGTTATTCCTGGCTCTCCCTAGGTCCTGGGTCTGGTTCCTTGGTTTTCTGCAAATTCTGTTTTTCAGAGTGGCTCCAGGGCCAGGAACAGCCGACCAGCAGAGCTTTGCCCATTGTCATTCGTGCCTGTGGGAACTGAATGTGGGATCATGGCTTAGTTTATGCCAACAACTATGGAGAAATGTTCTAACAGAAAACAGCAACTTTGCATAAGAAAAAAATAATGCTCTTTAATAATGATGAGGTAAATATTTCTTTTATCCAGTTTGCATTCCAACTCCCAAACAAGTTTTAGGCAATAACACCAAAATTACACAGAAAAAAAAAAAAAAAAGGAAAGAAGTTATGATGACTGGTCCCTGAAAGAGAAAGCAATGACTGGCTAAGTCTGGGTATCCTTCACACAGACTCTGTGGCTGCTGAGGCTGCTGACTGAGTAAGCAGCATAAGGAATTTCATTTTCCTCATGGAGTCAGAACCCTGCTGGGTGAGTAAATTAAGATACAGAGGAAAGGGGGAAGAGAAATTTTGCTGCATTTTAAAACCACCTGTTCCAGACATGGAGAAACAAAGAGCCTGGATGGAGGAGAAAAGCTTTATTAATGACAGAGTTTTAAGGGCTTCCATCACTTCTATCAGGGCATTACTGAAAAGTTACATATTTCTCAGCTCTGACTTACCTTCCTCTAATTTTTAACTCTCTTTTCACTTATTGATGTTCTTAAAATGATGGCCCAGGAAACTGCAGAGCACAGGAGACAACCAGCTTGGTACCCCATGCATGTATTACAGAGATTGCTGATACCCTTGTACTGGTGCCATCAGCCACTGAGTCCAGTGAGGATCTCAGGTCTTCCCACCTTAGCTGGATCTGAGCACCTTCTGCCAAACTCCAGGATTAGGGAACTTACGTGCTTCCTTAGGATAGGGGACTCTCCACGGAATGATGCAGATCCCCTGGTCCAACCTGTCAGGCCCCCTTAGTTCTGCATCCTGTCCCACTCCAGAGCGGCCAGTCACCCTCAGCAACCCCAAAAATTACCTGGGCCCTTTGGGGTTTGCTCTTTGTGTCTCTACAAAGCAAAGTCATGTTATGTGCTCTGAGAAGGAGTCTCCAGAGAGTACTGTCTGTAAATCCTGCATATTTTGGGTGCTTCTGGTAAAGTAACAACAACCTCCTCGTTCTGCTCCCTATGAGTCCTTCATCTAATCTTACAGATGTGATAGTCACCTTCCCAGTAAGCCAGGGTGGTACTGGAGGGACACCTTAAAAAGCAGTGTTTTTAGAGACTTCTCAGAATGTCTTTTATATGCTAATTCATCAACATTAATTCCATCTTTCAGTGCCACTCATCTGAGGCACCAAGGGTCTGTGGTTGCACCTTCACAAGTGCTGGTACAGCAAGACCTCTGTGACACCCCTGAACTCACCAGCAAATGGCAGTGGCAAAAAATGCACCTTTCTTGACCATGGTGGTGCCCCTCACCCAGCTACTTTGCTTGTCCATCCTCAGGTTTGTCATTCCTGATGCTCATCCAGCTCCAGACTCCATGTTCCTGTGGTGATTACCATTCCCAAAGCAAGAGTATAAGCAAACACCCTCCTTCCCTTCACTAAAATCTGACTTTTGCTGCTGCCTTTGCACTGTTCCTGGCATCTGCTTCACAGAGAGCCACCTTCCATGGAGCATCTTGCTGGATAGAACTCTGGCTTGCTCCCAAAAGCACTGTCACATCCCAACTCCCTTTCCCCTGGCAGTGTTATTTATTAAGAAAGCTCACACTTGAGGACGTAGAAGCATTTTTACAGCGCTGCTTTCTCAAGCTCCAGCAAATCTGTCCATTCAAGCTTCCAGAATGTTTGCAACTCTCCATCTGCTGCAGCTCCTGCTGGCGTCACCAAACCCTGACAGCCAGGAGCTGCCAATTGCTCTGACTTGCTATTTTTTGTTTTTGTAGGAAACAAACCACGAGAACACAATGTTTTCTAAAACGATGTCACAACATTTGAAAAAGGTTTGTTTGCAGAGTGGTCTTTTTCACTCCCTTTGCAAAAATATCTCACTCCTTACAGAAAATAACAAAAAGAATAAATTCTGTGCATTTGATGGTTGCTCAAAGCACGGGGTGCATTGCCTTAGATCCTGCAGAACTGACACCCCTCACCTGAGCCAGCTGTGGCTCCTTCTGTGCACACCCTGTGGGGATGGGCTGGGCATCTGCCACCTCCCTGTCAGCAACACCCAGCTCAAGGACAGGCAGTGTTAGGGCTCAGAGAGAAGCCCTCAGAGCCAGGGGAACCCAAACCTGCACTGCATTATCTGCTTGAGAGGTGAAATTCATTCACTCTGTTTCTGTAGCCTGCACTGCTTTTCCTTGGAGGTGTCCATGTGAAATCCTTTGCTCAGCACAGGAAAGGGGAGCTGGGGCACTGGGCTGCTGCCCTGAACCGTCAATTCCCAGAGCCTGTCCCAGCTACGCTGCAGCCCATCCTCTCACCCTGCTCAAACCATGCCCTTTGTTACATTATTATCTCGATTTTTTTTTCTCATTCCTTTTTACTATTTCTTCCCTCTCCTCAGTTCCAAACCGTTTCCCTTCACTCTGATCTCATCAGAGTCCGTGATAATAACAAACCCTTCCTATGTGAGGAGGGATACCTGCTTCCCAGGACCTGTCTGCAGTGACTGTACTGTGGAGAATACATCACCAGCTGCCTCTTTCTGTAGAACCTAAACTCCCTAAAAATTCCCATTTTTTGACTCCCTGTGGCTTAGCTCAGATCCTGTTCTTCACTGTACACTGCTGCTGCATGTGAAGTAGCAGAAATGACTGCCTGTGCATCATTTCAAAAAGTAATTACATACCCATTAAAAGAATATAATCCACCCTTTATCACTGACATGAGAGAAATGACATGAAATAAACTCTGAATGTCGTAAAAAGTGAAAGCATTTTCAGCTATTGCATGTGCTAAAATAATGTTAAACTGGTGTTTTAAACAAATGGACTTTATCCTAACCATCAAGATTGTTTTCAACGAAAAGAAAACGTGGAGCAATCTGAACAGCAATCCAATTTGAAGCTGGATAAAGGAGCTGTCACACATTGGAAATGCACACACAGGGCTTTCTCTCATAGCATGTCAATCATACTTTTAATCTGATGGATAAAAGCAGCAGTCACTGTGTTGAAAAAGTTAGGAGAGGTTTTCCTGGTATCCTTATGTAATAGTGAGGTGTCAAAATAGTTTAAAAAAATCTTTCTAAGAAGGCCTGCTCCCAGGTTCATGAGCATTACAGCACTGCCCCTGGACTCTGGCTCAGTGGAAAACTGAACAGGAATTGTGCCTTTAGCTGCTTAAAGGCAAATACATCAGGCACACAAAGAACTGACACAAATTTAGGTGACAAAAATGCCTGACTGCGTGGGGTCTGTGTTTTGTCATGTGTTGTAAAATGCCCCACTGACAAAAGCCCAGCAAGAACTCAGCCTGTGACACAAAAAATGAACATATTAAACAGTGAGCTGCAGCCTGTTTTGGGTAAATAAATGTTAATGCACACATAATTTAACTGAAGCATCACAAAAAAAAAAAAAAAAAAAAAAAAAAAAAGAAAAAATTTCCTNAAAAAAAAAAAAAAGAGAACAATTTCAAACTTGACAAAAAGAGGAAGAGAAACATTTTCCCAGATCTCAGAATTCTGCATGACCACAGACATGTTCTGGGCAAGGCAGTTTTCCTTCTCTCTCCCACTGAGCCATACTTGTCCGTGTTGCTGCTGTGCTGATACCAAGGAAGCATCATCAAGGAAGGATCTAATAACAACCAGTTTGTCATTGCACTTCCCTCAGCACTAACTACAGCATGCTGAGCTGTGAATGAGTGTGGGGAAACACTAAAAGACAGCTATTAGGAAAATGGTAAATATCATTTACCCTTCCCATTCTAGAACTGGCAGCTTCTAAATCCAGATTTTATGCTGGCTGGCCACCAAGTAACTCAGGTCCTCTCTCAATTATTTACTCTAATACAGACTCATGGAATCATAGAATTGTTTGGGTTGGAAGGGACCTTAAAGATCATCTAAATCTAAAACCCAAAAGACCCAAAGAAGTAAACTTTAAGTGCTGGCTCCTTAAACTTGAATGTAGAAGTCAGTGTCTCAGATGCCATCTTGAATGTAGAGGGGAGATAAACCTGACAGCTGAAGGCTGTGGTCTGCAATGTTTTAATTCATGTTAAGGATGAAAAATTATAATGAATTTTTGACACTGATAAAAGTTTGTAACCTCCCCAAGAGAGCAAATATTTAATTTCTAAACAATCAAGTATTTAGAAAGAGTTGAGAAAAAGAACATAAAAAAGGAGCTGTCTATTTGGTTGTAATTGAATATAAATACCAACAAAAGCGAAAAAGAAGAATGAATGGAAGGCAAAATAGTTTGAAAATACTGGAATATTATGGCTCCCTGTCACTCCTGGTGAAGTGAGTACCATCTGTTTACTGTGATGTTTAATGAGCAGAGCAGAGCTGGGGGCATCCCAGCTCAGGTGCTGGCACAACACGTTTAATCCTGCTCTGGGTAGATGAGCCCAGGCACTTGCAAAGGGCACCAGGCAGCTCCCATGGCTGCTGGGGAAGCATTGCTGGGCTTCTGCAGAGGGGGCTGCCACAGAAAATCAGCCAGCAGCAAAGGAAATGAGTGAGGACGCAGTCTAGGGAGAGGTACGGAAACTAATGACTGGGCTGTAACGTGGGAAAGGAGCAGGACAGAGAACATTAAGTGAGCCAGGAGGAAAATTAAAGCCTTTCTCTGCTAATGTGAGTTATGAGGGGGCTCCTCGTGGCATAAGTAGACAATTTATCTTCCTGCAAGGAAAATAAAACAAACCTGGGAGAGTAATCTAACTAATTATGCAATAACTTTATAGACACTGCCTGAACAGAAATTATTTTCTCTGTGCCTTGTTTCCTCAGAAATTTTCTGCCTGTTTGCCCGTGTAAGAGCATTCCAAAAATCTTCCCTTAGACTGTGCCATGTCAAACTGAAATAAAATAATTTAGTACCAACACGATCTCAGTGAAAACAAAAGTAGATGCCATGGTCCTAAAATCTCTCATGCCTCTTCCATCCCTCAGTTAATGGCTGGGACTGCAAGGGGCTGTGTTAGAGAAACTCTGCTTAGGTGTCCTGGTAAGCCACTGCCGTCTAGGAGCCTGAGTTTTATTTCTGTCTAAGTATAACACCTTTTGCTCTGCTTTATTATTTGAGTACCAGTCTACCAGGACCTGGACCAATATCTGATTCCAAAGAGTTCACTCAGGGAGGGCTGGAGTGCGTTTGCCCCTTTCTTGACACTGGTTTGAGCTCTACTTAGATGAATGATCCTGAGTGTAATCTGGGTAATGAATCTGGTAAAAATCTCTGCCAGCCACCAAATTCTGAAACATGAATTGGAGTAGAAATAAAATGACACACATCACAAGTGTAAAACACTAGAGGAGGGCCATGAGAAAGGGCACCCCTCATGTTGGAAAGCTGGATGGGTGAGACAGAAAATCCTGCTGGCTTTTTTCTGAGCAAACCTGAGCAGGAGAATGGCTGGAGGTGAGTTAGGAGCAGGACACTCCAACACTAGTTGGCTGTGTAAGGTGGTGTAACATCTAAAAAACCCCCTTACCTGGTGGTTAAAGCAATAAAAAGCACATTTCAATCCCTCCAGAAAGTGGATGCAGATGGTTATGGTGGGGGAGGACTGAAGCCAGTAGGGTCACACGGGTGTTAATCAGGACACCAGTCAAATCAGTGCAGATAAGAAAGGCAGTCCCACACTTCAAGGGGGAAAAGAGCTGTATTAGAGCCACAGACAGCAGCCTGAGAGGTGAAAATTGCAGGTGATCTTGTGCTGCCACCAGTCTGTAGAAAGCACTTTCTCTCCTTCCACTTTATCTGTGATCTGTACTATGAGATCTGATGATGAGTCAGAAATGTCCCATAATTACACCTCAAAGAGGCCAGGGTAATTGATGATCACCAAAAGCTGCCTTTCCTATAATCTGCTGAAAGGAATGAAGCTCCTTGTGTGTTTTGGGGCACCACTAGAGCAGAGAAGTCTAATTACCAGCGAGTTCAGCTCAACAGCTGTCAACACATCAGCTCTAATAGCTATTTCATAAGGACAAAGACATAATACAGACTGAAGGAGCTCTTCTAAACTTGTCCAATTTCACTCAGACACATTCTCCAACATTCAATAAGTTACTAAAGGAACCCTGTGAAAGACTTAATTCCAGCTGTAGCTTCAGCAGCACTCAGCACACGTTGAATGATGCCGAGGCATTGCTGGTGTCAGGCTGGAAAGGCAGGAGAGCCTTTTGCATGGCTAAATGGTTTTTTAATGTGAAATACCTTAGCAAAAATGTGCAAAAGAAAAGAAGGAAAGAAAAACTGGGATATTACTGTTATCACTGTAGTGCATAGAACTGTGGAATCATAGAATTGTTTGGGCTGAAAGGGACCTTAAAGCCCATCCAGTGCCACCCCTGCCATGGGCAGGGACACCTTCCACTATCCCAGGCTGCTCCAAGGCCCATCCAGCCTGGCCTGGGACACTTCCAGGGATGCAGGGGGAGCCACAACCTCTCATTAAGTTCCTACAAGGAGAAGTAACTCTATTGACAAGAAAGGTTCAGGAATTTGCCAGTCTGAAGGAGCTCATCACTAATGAGATGAAGACACTGAATGAAAAGAACGAGAGGTATCTTGGTGATACCTGCCCTCTTACAGGCAATATGGCTTTGGTAAAGAACTAGATTTTGCATCCTTTTCCTTTCTACCAGCTCTAAGGAAACTGATGAAGACTCTTTCACCACACTCTGACCTTATGACAAGAGAAGGACACACAGCAGTCTGTGGAACCCTGCACAGTTTCACACTGCTTGTGCTTGAACTCACTGCAGTCATTCATGTTTAAAAAACAGATGAAAGAGCACACAAACCATAAAATTTCTACACACAAACCCACCAGCACCTTTTCTGTAGTTACCACCCAATGTTTTCCCCACTCCTTTGAAGAAGACACAAAGAGTCGAAAGGAAACAGCATATGTACATGAAATTGTGTTAGATGGCCCTTGTGGGGAAAATGAAACCTGTGCCTGTGCGACCCCTGCTCATTGTGAGGACAAAGACCTCAGAGTGGAAAACCCCAAAGTCTGAGTAGTGGAGCAAAATGTGCACTCATTAGTATTTGTGCCTGTGCCCTGGCACACCAGCTGAGGTTTTTTTTAGCCAGCACAACATTAAAGCTGAATTAAAGTGAGCACAGGGCTTAGTGACCTTCCTGAAGAGGTAAGCAGTCAGCAGGGTTTTGAGATACTCTCCCTTTCCTCTGGGCCTGCTCTGAGGAGAAAGGGATCATTACATGATACTTACCCATGCAGAGCTATCAACTCTGAGTGTTCTGCCACAGGCAGAAGCCCCATCCCAATCTTATTGAGGTAAACACATATGTTTCTATTAATTCTGTCTTGTTATAAGATTACTAATTTAGGAAAATAATAACTTTCTAGCACAGAACATGTCCTTCATTAACATTGATCTGCCTTATTTTCAAGCTAGGACAACACAACCAGGAGAATTCAGAATCACAGCACTGTATTTGTTCTGCTCAGTGGTGGTCACTGCAATGAGACAGAAGATTGCAGCTGCCTCTTTTTCTATTTTTTTTTTTTTTTGGCTTTGGTTCTTTTACATTTATTCCTGTGGATTTCTGTTTCAAGTATATCCTATTTCTAATAGGGACATAATACGGTATATTTTAAAAGTATCCAGTGGCTACTCATACATTATGGAAAAGCTGGATGCTAGAGATGAAAGGCACTGAGAGTTACAAGAGAAGCTGATCTTAATTTCTCATTTCTCTCTCTCTCCACTCTCCTCTTCACTTGCTCCCTAACACACACACTCTTCTCTGCTGGCCACCCTTGTGTTTTCACACAGAGCACTTAAAATAATCTTATTAAACTTTATGCTTTTTAAATCTGTTTATTACACCACTCCAGCTTTATTTCCTAATCCTCTTTTGTTGTTTTTATTTCTGATGTTTTAAAACTGGAAAAGCTGTCTGCTTTTCTCCTGCCAGCTTTAAATAAGTTTTTTAATCATGAGAGCAGCAACGTGCTCCCACATTCTGCAGTCACCTTCTGAGGAACCTTCCCAGACAAAGGGCTTCCTCCTGATCTCTCTTCTCAAATCTTGCTTACAGGACACTAAAAATTTAAAAAGTAGCTAATAGAAGAGACTCTTTTTATGCAGCATTCACAGGCAGCAGAGAGGTGTCTCACAGATGCTACACAAAATTACATCAACCTTGTATTACAGCCAGTCTAAATGACTGCAGACAGCAATGGTTATTGTTCAAGTCATTTCAGAGACAAACCAAATGACACCATCACTCCTTCTCACTTTGAAGAGCATGCCAGGATTAAAGGAGATGTGACCGTCCTGTTCTGGCTTTCTTTCCCAAGTTAATAAATACAGCTGTGAGGAGGTTGGGGTGGTTTATTTCTGCAGTAAAGTCCTGCCACACCAATGGCCAAAAATAATCAAGTGATATTATTCAGTCTTCTTTTCAAGTCCAAAGAGGTTAGCAATACAAGAGAGGGAAACACAGCTGTAATTAGGCTGGTCCCACAAAAGGAAAAATGCATGATGGCTCCTGCAGATAAATCAAGGGAAACATACGGATTGCATCTCAGAAAGCAAGTAGGAATTTTCTTCCGGATCTCAGACAAGGTAAAATCTATTTTACTACTAAAATCCTATAGCAGAAGAGCTCCATGCCTGTGAGTTCACGTGGTGAGAGTATTTCTAAAATGCATGTACCGATTTCTCGGTTTGGTAATCATCAATATGTGTAAGCCAAGGAGCTGCTGAGGCTGCTACTTACTGTGAAGGACAATCAATCTTAAAATTTACCTTAATGTAGTAAACACCACATGGCTTCTAAATTATTAAAGCATGCCTGAAGCACTGGATAGTTCTGTAACTCCAAGTCAGTGATGCTGGTGAAACATCACGTGCAGTACAGGTCTGTAACAGCACTGCATACTGAGTACTCAGTGTCAGAGAAAGGACTCTTACAGACCTGTACCACACCTGACATCTCACTCACCTCTCTTTTACCTCTACACTTGCTCAGTGAAGCCAAACTTTACAACAAGGATATTTCAGAATCTGCTTCTCTGGAAGAGACATCTCAACCTCTTCTTTGGGGCCTAGTGTTTGAAACAGAAAGACCAGTGCTGCTTTCTGATGCAAATCCAAATTCCTCTGTGTGGAATGTGATTAGCCTGGGCCAGTCTCAGTGGGCAGAAACTCTTCAGCCTGAAATGTTCCAAAGCAGGTACAAATGGCTTTTGACAGGGAAGATCAGCATGAATTTGTTAAAGTGGAAAGTAAAGCACAATTAATGATGGGATTCAAAATGTAAGACACATAGGCAGGGCAAGGATACAGAGAGGCTCTGAAAGAGATGAAACCGTCCCTGAACTCGGGGTGAAGCACTGGCAGCACGTCTGCGATGCACGGAGGGAGCACAGAGTGCATTTGCTTTCCAACAGCAACTTCACTGAGCAGCTCCATCTCCGGAGCGCTGCTGGCACGGAGCACAATACACCTGCAGGATGCGCATCAGCCTGCTCTGGGGCTGGGAGCTGCAGGGGCAGCCTTTGGCTCCCCAGCCTGCCAGGCTGCTCCCAGCAGGAGCAAGGATCCCAGCAGGAGCAAGGATCCCGGCAGGAGCGGGGTGCCCGGCAGAGGCAGCCGGCAGCAGAGCTCTGCATTGCCCTGGCCCTTCCCTCGGCTGGGCGGCCTCTGCATCCCGGATTGCTCCACGGGCTGTGCTTGTCCCTTCACTGCGGGGATCTGAGCAATTCCATGTAAAACACGGCTATAAAGACCTCAAATATGAGACCACGGTGCGGGTGTGGGGCTGGCAGGACAGCCCCAGCCCCAGCTGTGCGTGAGAACGGGGCTTTGTCCCAGGAAACTCAGCCGTGCCATGGCAGCGGCCTGTGATGGTTTGGGGAGAAAGAAAACGTTTTAAATCCAAAGCAAACTTCATTCATTACACAAGTACATTTGTAATAAGCGTGGCTCCACCAGGGCTCGCGGGAGGGAGAAAGGCTCTCCCACGTGCTTCCACCAAAACGACATCATGGAAACAGAAGAGCACAAAGGGGACCAAATGCACACAGCCTGCTAGCAAAGAGTAATAAAAAAGCATTATTAAGGCAGTGAATCCAAAGCCTGAAAAAGTAGGAAATTCCAGGATTCAGCTTGTTTGTGTGATGACAATTTGCCACTGCCATCTGCAAGCCTGCAGTCCAGAAGGGGCTTCATGACACGAATATTTACTCTGTTCCCCAGGATCCTTCCAGTACCTAGAGCGGCTTGTGAAAAGGAGGGAGAGGGGCTATTTACACAGACAGAGACTGACAGGACAAGGGGGAACACTTTTAAACAGAGGGCGGGTTTATATTACATGTTCAGAAGAAATTCTTTACTCAGAGTGTGGGGAGGCCCTGGCACAGGGTGCCCAGAGAAGCTGTGGCTGCCCCTGGATCCCTGGCAGTGCCCAAGGCCAGGCTGGACAGGGCTTGGAGCAGCCTGGGAGCGTGGAAGGTGTCCCTGCCCATGGCAGGGGTGGCACTGGATGGGCTTTAAGTTCCCTCCCAACCCAAACCAATGATTCTGTGATCCCTCTGACTCTCCAAACAGACAGTGCTCCCTGAAAAAGCAGCCATTCCCTATTTTCTCCTCCCAGAGCCCCAGCATGCTGCTCTCTGCCTTATTTACTGCATGCTGCTTTGAAGACAGTATTATTCATTTTTTTCAAAGGATTCTCTGCAGCACTCGCCATCTCAGGGCTTCTCAAAGATTAATGACATCTGTTAGCACAACACAACTGTGAGGTGACAAGATGTATCCCTGTTTTGGCTGGGCAGCACTCAGCCTTTTAACAACCTCACCAGCTGCAGGCAGGACACCATCAGGGGTCTCTGCAGAGAGCTGGGAGTGTGACAGATAAACAGGACCAGAGCCTTCAACTGGTAGAATGCAGGAGCAAGCGTCTGTAGCTGGGGCACGGAGCTGAGATAAAACAGCTGTTTTGCTTGAGACTTGCTTGAGTTTTGTGAAATGTTAACACTCAGCCACAAGAAAGCAGAGCGTGAGCCCTGCCGTGAGCTGGGAAGCATCCAGCTTGCTTCAGGTAGACAAGTTGTGACAGAGCACTGTCACCACATTTTTAACATGTGGAGACTGAAACACACCAAAACAGGGAGAGAAAGCAGCCACCGGCATGGTGTGCCCAACCGGGAGCCTGGACCTTGATTTTGGGGAACACTTGCTGCTTCATAAACAGTATAATATTCAAATTTTGACATTTAAATAGCTCATTTTAAACTGTGAGGGTTTGGTGATGTTGCCAATCAGGGCTCGGGGCCTCAAGGCAGGAATGAGGTGAACAGGGACAGTGCCAAGGGACCCTCTCTCAGATTTCTTATCTCACTTATGTCTTTTGCAAAGGCTGGAAACCCCCTCCAAGGGCAGCATCCAGTAGTCCTGAACAGGAGACAGTCCCCCAGCAGGTCCCACACCAGGAAATCAGTGCTGGAAATCAGCCACAAAGGAGGCAGGGTCCTGCAGGTGCCAGGATCTGGAATATGGCACTGGCCACTGTCACACAGACAGTTTGTCCTACATTGTGCACCACGATGGATTAAGTGCTGCCTTAGACAGCTGTTAGTAAACCTAACACTGAATTACTGTTCCTTTGAGTTAAGTCAAAATGCTGGATGGAGACTTTTTTCCCCATGTTCTGTCAATGAAAACCTTTCCTAACTATTAATTTTTTTTTAAGCTGAGCTCACTGCCATAATTTTCCTTGGCACAGGGATAAATACCCCAGTTTGCTTCAGCTCTTACTTAAAATACAAATCTAGCATTGTTTTAGCAGTAATTATGCAGACATAATCATATCAACTAAGTTGTGCAGGTCAGTAATGCCACAGCCACCTTCACCATCCTCTGTGGGTGGGAGATCCCATTTCCCTTTTGAGACACAAACCACAAAAGCCCCTCACTGCCGCGGGTAGAAAGCATAAGTAACTGGAAGCCTTTAGCAGTTGTCTCGTGTCCTGAGAAAAGCATCAAGCAGCTCGACTTCACCCAGCCTCTGTTGAACAGAGTCGAGCCGGCATCAGAGCTCCTGCAGAATCTTGGTTCAGTTCACGCACAGCGGTTTAGTTTAAGCAGGGAAGTAAAGAGATGAGGAAGGTGTAGGAGTCAGCCTGAAAATTCCTTATCTGTCTCACGATCATTGACAGAGACTGAAACCCTAAAAGAGGACTTTTGCACTAAAAAAATCCTGGCCTGGCTAAGGTGGGACGCTTGTCAAGT
Source organism: Climacteris rufus (assembly GCA_013398175.1). Lineage (NCBI taxonomy): Eukaryota > Metazoa > Chordata > Aves > Passeriformes > Climacteridae > Climacteris > Climacteris rufus. Next base: position 110,197 of record VZRZ01006176.1, on the reverse strand, counting down.
GTTGCCTGCAAGGTGTGCCCGCTGGAACAGGTTCTGCCCAGGCGGAGAGGAGTGCACTGAAGCGAGAAGAATGATCAGTCCTGAACACTCCCTCCTGAACACAGCCAACAGGCCTCACCAACAATAGGCCTCACCTCCTGCCACCAACAAGTGGCAGATTTCCTCACCTCTTGGCCAGTTGCCCCCCGCTCACGAAAGACTATAAAAGACCTTTCTGAATTAACCCTATGGAGCTCTCCCCACGGACGACGGCGAGCCTATTGGCAGGACCACGAGGGCTTCGTCTCATCCGTTGGTAGCTATTCCCCTCTCCCCCTCTCTCTCTTCCTCTACTTATGTTTCTTTATTTCTCTTTCTCTCCCCCCTCTATCGCATAATTGTGTTGTTGGCACTCAATAAAGGTGCACTATTTGATTAAAGCTGAAATCCCCTTTGTGCCTTTTGCATTTTGAGATCGTTAAACGAACCATCACGACCCCCACTTGTGTTAGCGCATCGTGACAGAAGGGTTCTTTTCAGCTTGTTGCCAGCAGGGTTTTATTTCTGAAGCATGCGGATAAAGACGGAAGATGGCTGTCAGGGGTGTCTATTATAGCACAGAAGCGAGGGGAGGGCAGCTGGGACAGAGCCAATGGCTGTGGAGGATTACAATGAGTGACAGGGGCGCCCAGCCCCTGGGCTGTCAGCACCGGCACAGGAACCAGTGAGCTGCCCTTTCGGGTGGGGACTGCCCCACCGCCCTGGCCGGGGAGCCACCACGGTGACCCAGGGCTGTGCCACCCCTGGCTGCACTGGGAGGTGGTGGGTGGGAGAGGGCCCAGCCCCTGCGGCTCCGGCTCGGCAGGGCCAGGCTGTCAGCCACCCCCAGCGGCACTGCAGCACCTCACCATTGTCCATGAACCTGCTGAACTCCCAGCCTCGTTACAAAGGCCCCTGTTTCAAATAAATAAACACATTGTTCAGCCTGGAGAAAAGAAGTTTTGCGGTGACCTAATTGTGGCTTTCCAGTTCCTGAAGGAGCCAATAAGAAAGATGGAGAGAGACTTTTTACAAGGGCCTGGAGGGACAGGACAAGAGGGAATGGCTTCCCAGTGCCAGAGGGAAGGGTTGGATGGGATATTGGGAAGGAATCGTTCCCTGGGAGGGTGGGGAGGCCCTGACATAGGGTGCCCAGAGAAGCTGTGGCTGCTCCTGGATTCCTGGCAGTGCCCAAGGCCAGGCTGGACAGGGCTTGGAGCAGCGTGGGACAGTGGAAAGTGCCCCTGCCCATGGCAGAGGGTGGAACAGGATGAGCTTTAAATTCCTTCCAAGCCAGGCTATTCTGAGATCCCATGAAGATTTCAGATGCTGCTGCAGAACCAGAAGCTTCATATCCTGGGACAGAGCAGTTTGGCAGTCAATAGTCCCCAGTTTCTGGGATCTGACAGGTTCCAGCACAGCAGAGAGAGAATAACGGGGTAATACAGGCAGTGCCAGCAGACAGTCCCACTGCTCTTCACTGGAATTTGGGAAACAGTCACTCAGGATAAGGACAGCGTGACTAATTAAAAGGTCTCATATATTGTATAGATAAGAGTGCACTTATGTCAATGCTCCAATACCTGCCTTTCTATAGTTGGACAAAAGCTGATATAGCCAATTTTTCTCACACAGAGAAAACCAAACACAATTTATGGGTGAGTGACCAATGCTTAATTGACATTATTTTTTTATCTACGGGGTAATGTCTCAACATGGATTTCATTGCAGGGAATGGAAGGGGGAAAAGGGAAATAATTTAGAGGATTATAGGTGTTTCTATGATTTTTTAAATAATATTTTCATTTTGGGTTCAGTTGAATTTGCTTGTATTTCTTCTAATTTCAGGGACCAGAGCACTTATCTCTATTACTTATAGTACATACATATATTATCTCTAGTCCTCACAGTCTGGCAGGTTGCTGACTAACAGACGTGCATATATAGTACAGTGTGTGCAAAGAGTTATACATTTACATATATGTTTAGTGACAAATCTTGCATGGGACAAGAGATCAGGAATAGTCACTGGGGGAAAAATCCAAAACTCTGGGAAAAAACAAAATACAACAAAAATTAAACTTCGTTATTGGAAAGAGTTTGCAAAAGCAGGTGAAGAAATTATTTGCATAACAATCTTCTAGTGACTGTAAAATAAATAAGAACAAAAAAGCAGCCACCAAGGCAGGTATAAGCAAGACATCCCTGTTAAATTGCCTTGTTAAACAAAAACCTGAAAGCCTTCAGTTTCATTGACAAAAACACAGAAAAATCAAAGCCCACCCAGCTGGAATAATAAGCTGAGAGGACCTGGAGGAGGCCAGAGCCAGACACACTGGAGGAACAGATGCCTTGAAAAATTATGTGCAGGAAATAGGTAAGTGAGGGCACAAAGCAGTGGGTAGTTGGGTTCAGAGGAACACACCTGAACACCTCTCTCGAGGCATTGCAGACAGGGTGGGTTCTGTTAATGAAGATTTAATGACCATTCCTACATTGTTTTCCTTCTCCCTCTGAAGGTCATTTTACTGAGCAGTGTCATTTGCAAACAGATCTTGCAGGTGCTTTTTGCTTTTGCTTTTCTTTCCCACCTCCTCACCCTGTGCAGAGCAGTGTAACAGCTGGGTGACTCACTAAGTGGAAATGGATAAGAAGTGATCTTTTCTCCTCCAGAATGCAAACTTGGAGGAGCCATTAGGTGTGTTGAAGTGAGGAGTGATGTTGCAGAGTAACCCTCAGCTGGGAGTTCCTAAAAAGTGTTTACTTTTACTTGACTACTCAAAAATCAGGTTGGAAGGGAAGCAAACAGCACCCTCCACACCCCCAAATCCCCAAAGGTTGGATGTGCCACTGAAAAAGTTTATATTCTCATGGAACCCCTTTCTGCTGGTTTTTGGGGAAATTGGAAGGGAGAATTATAATTAAAGTAGACCTTTTTCTTTGCATTTCAAGCAAGAGATTGTTGTCTATGCCGGGAACGTATTTCCGGAATGTTTCATTCAAAAGCAAGCTATTAATCAAAAAGCTTTTTCTTCCTCTAGGAGGACAAACCAAATAAAAGGTTGATTATTTTACAGCTCCTAGACATCTGGAGAAGGATGGACAATGGGAGCACACAGTGTTAGAAGTACCTGTGTGCAGCATTTCTTCCTCCAATACGAGGCCCAGCAGGTGAGACAATGGTGATTTTCCTGGACACAGGACTGGGGTTTGGGAAGCCTTTTCAAAGGAGACAGCAGGAAGGACATGTCTTTTTTCTACTTGAAATGGTGACCTGAACTTGAACCTGAAGCACACGGGGTTCCTGGGTGATCTGGGAACGTAAGCAGGTTCTGACCAGAGTTACTGCTTGGGAGTTAAGTCAAAAGCAGGATTTGGGGCAGAATGTTTTCAAAATATAAATGGATGAAGAACAAATCCCTGTTATCTCTGGTTGACTCCCCATCCCTGGAAGTGTCCAAGGCCAGGTGGGATGGGGCTTGGATTAACCTGGAATAGTGGAAGGTGTCCCTGCCCATGGCAGGGGGCGGCACCAGATGAGTTAAAGATCCCTTCCAACCCAAACAATTTTATGATCAATATTATCTTTTTCTTCTTCTGAGCGTGTTTGTAGGTGTGGGTTTCTAAACAATCCCCCAGGAAGAAGAATTCAGCTGAAGCACTAAAATAGCCTTTTCACACACAGTAATTCCTTTTTCTGAGAGGGCTGCAGGACACAGAGCACTTTAGAAGAAACTTCTATTTATGAGTTCTGATAGCTTTAAACACAATTATTTCTTTCATGAGACACGTCAACCACTTCTAATGTATTCTTACATTTTCAAATACAACTCAAATGCAGGGAAAGATACTGCACAGCAGCCGAGGAGATAACTCTCCCTGTGATGGAGTCATTTTGTATTCCATTAGATAGTGCTGCTCAGCTGAGCTTCTGGAGGTGGAAGGCAAGATAAACGCACGAGAAAAGGCTTCTTATTAATTAAAGAGATGCTCTGCCAACTGTAAGGGTGATCAAATATTGGTTCAGCCTCAGCACTGCTGCTCACCTTTAATAGGTGTGAGGATATTTGCTAAAGAGGACAGAAGCACCCAGCAGAGCAGAGGCTGCATGCAGAGCCTCACCTCCTTTAAAATCAGATCTGTGCAGCTGACAAGACAAAGACTTATGAGAAGAACAGTCCAACAAGTGCAAAGGGGCCATGGTATTGAACCTGAAAACCAAACCTGTTCATTGCCTGAGTAGTGAAACAAGGCTGTTTATAAGCACTCTGTTATTTATTGTAAAAGCTACAGCTAAGATAATGATTTTTGGTTTAGTTGGAGTTCACATTTTCATTTTTTCAGCATTATCTTGCCAAATACATTCCCAAGCTTATTTTAATTCAGGATTTGACACCAGTGATTGTTTTTTTTTTCACCTCCAAGGATGAATTAGTCCACAATAAGAGATGCATATTAGGCAATTTATTAGGCTAATGACTTGCAGAAAAAAGCCAAACTCCATTGATGGTGGATTATATTGAACAATAAAGAACCCCACTCATCACAACTCTCACAGTGTGCATAGTTAGCTCCAGGAAGCTTCCTGGGAATAGTATCCACATTGGAGAGACCTGGATCAGCAGGAGCCACATTCCCAGTGAAACAAGAGGGATCTCCCTCATGGTTGTAATTCAGTCTTGTCACGCCTCAGCAGTCCTGTTTAGCTCAGATAAAGAAGCTTCTGTGATCATGGCACATGGCATTTCCTACCTGATTCTTGTACAATTTGCCGTCTGATTCCAAGCAAACGGAAAGAGAGGTCGAGATTCAAGAGCGTTCAGTTCTTCACAAATTTTATGCAAAGAGGGAGTGAGGGAGAAGAAGAAGCTGCCATCAATGCTCATCACTGAGAGAGGAGCTTGACCTGAAAGCAGGAATCCACAGGAAAGCACTCTTCATTGCTCCCAGATTGCTGCTCAGTAACTTCAATAAAGGGAAGATTAAACAAAAAATTTAGATGAGACTATCAAAAATATTCTTTTGAGTTGGATCAGTAACAAGATTCAATCAGACACTGAAAAAGATGCTCTGTGATAATGGCAGGAGGCAAAGAAATCAGTCATAAGGGAGTAAGAAAATAAAGGAATCAATGTAATTGTTGGAAAAAGAGAAAGTGGTCTGAACAGTAATCCTGCCCCAACTCCATCAAACATCTGAGCAGCCAAAATCAGAGGGAACAGCTCAAACACAGAGACTCCTCCAGATTTGCCAGCACCTAGAAAACCAGCAGCTGTGTCAGAAAGCTTCAGTGGGATGAGTTTGGACCACACCTAATTACCAAGGGAAAACAAGTCCTTTTTAGCAGACAATTAGTGGGATTATTGCCAGCAAGAATGAAAACACCTGCCACCTCAGAGTCTGGTCAGCTGATATTTCACCACACACATTGCCATGGAGTTTTTCTCCAGGGTCTGCACTGTTACCTCGACCTCAGAGTTAACAGCCCCAGAAGAACAACGTAGAACTTATTTTAAAGTTACTAAAACAACTGACTTTGGATTAATGTCATCTGCACTGCTGAAACCAAACATTTAAATATTTACTTGGTATTCCTTTCCATGTTTGGGGAAAAAATAAAATTGGTCACAGTCTGCAGTGTGAACCTCTGGCGGTTCTTGTGCACACTGAGACCTGATCACCACGGCATGGGTAGGCAATGCCATCCCACAGGAGGCAAGGACAGTGGTCAGGAACTGGGTTGGTGACAAAGGGTTGTGTCAGCAGTGACACTTCAGCACTGCTGCACAACATGAAAAGATGGGGCTGTGTCTGAACGAGCCTATTATGAGAATGAGCATTTTCAGTGTGTTTCATAGCAGGAAATATTTTATCTGCTATAAAAACAACAGTTTCTGTAAATGATTAAACTCTCAAGCTTCTTTTCAGCATTTAACAAGCTTTGAACGTTGTTTACAGTGTTGGATGTATGGCACCATTGCTTTTATCCTCCAGTGTAGCGACAAAGATTCAACATGAATTAAATCCCATTTTCTTTTCCTCTGTATCATTGTTAAAGTATGCCAATCGAAGAAAATCTGTTCTAGAAATAATTACCTGAGACAATGTAAAGTTCAGCATCCGTTTGTGGGAAGAACTGCCTGTTTCTCTCATGGTTAGCATTAGTAGAAAAGCTGAAAACATCCAGATGAGTGACTGCAGCACTACAGTGAGTAGGGTTTGGGGAAAGCTGTTCCAAAACACAATCCCTGAGTAAAAGTGAGGCCTGGTCTGCATGAGGAGGGTACATTTTCCAATGCAGAATGTGAGTTGAGAGGGATGACTTCCTAGAAGTGTCCAAGGCCAGGTTAGGTGAGGTCCAGATCAACCTGGTCTAGTGCAAGGTGTCCCTGCCCATGGCAGGGGGTTGGAACCAGACAATCCTTTCCAACCAAAGGAATTCCAGGATTCTGCAATGATTTCTTTGCTGCCTGAACACAAGTACAACCCTTTTGACTGACACAGCAGCACTCATGTGAAGGAACCTGCCCAGGTGGAACCTGTGCTTTTTGATCAGGTGGGGTATTCACACCTGGAGGTGTTGCCATCATGGACAACAACACCCACTTTGGGCACACCCACAGACATATTTTCCAGTCTAGACAGGACCTCCATTTTGACAAAGCTCATTTTCTGCTTTATGGTAAAAAGGGACAATTCCTGATTGTCCTAAATCCTCCCCCATCTCCCCATTTCAATACATGATCCAGTTACTTGTGAAACAACAAGTAATTTTATTTTTCGTGGGTGAATGCATATCACTCACACAGAAAAGCCACAAAACAGGCTGGATCATACACTGCAAGGAAAAGACACAAAGGTTTTAAAAATTCCGTCAAAACCTACAAAAAACACTAAGAAGAAGCTGTGACTAAGACAACAGGCAGAGATTCAAGCCCTCAGCTTCCTGCTCTCAATGCTGGATGACACCAAGCGTGTCATTTGTCATGCTGTGTCTGGATTCCCATCTCTAAAATGAATACAACAGGCTCTAAGATGCCACAAGTGTAAGTGGAGAGATTATTTTGAAACCTGCTTCCTTTTCCACTGGTTTCCATGGAAAATTATCATCTTCCTCTGCTCACAGTGCTCATTTTGGTAAGACAGGCAAGCTCAGGGAAAAACAAGAAAAATGTAGATAACTGTAATTTTTCCATGAACACAAAGCAGAGGGTGTGAGGGCTATGGGGGGAAAGGTAGAAGCAAGACCATAGGTGAGGCCGGGAAAAACCACATTTGATGCAGCCATCCCTGCCCTGCCTCTCACACCTCCCTGCTCATCTGCATCCCCACCCTGTCTGGCACTGGCTTTTTGTATGTACCCCAGATGAACTGCAGAGCCTTACTTTAGCCATCTGTAGATTAAACATTCAGTCAAAATTACCCAGAGCTACTCACTGCACCATGGGAAGGCAACTCAACTCACCCGACACAGAGAGCCATTATAACGTGGGGTGAACAGTCCTTAGAAAAGTTTCCCTTCCCCTGACCAGAGGTTCATTTAAGGCTGTGTGTTTAATGCAGAGGATGTGGAATGCTAAATGATTTTTTTGGCTCTGTATATGTTACCCTTTTGGATCCCGGGATGTATTTTGGCTTTAAACTGGTGGAGGGTAAGTTTAGCTTGGATGTCAGGAAGGAATCCTTCCCTGTGAGGGTGGGGAGGCCCTGGCACAGGATGCCCAGAGAAGCTGTGGCTGCCCCTGGACCTCTGGAAGTGTCTGAGGTCAAGCTGGATGGGGCAATAGGGAAAAGATTCTTCCTTTAAATGTACAAAACTGGGTAACTAAAAAAGTTAAGTTGTGATGGCACATCATGGCAGCAGCACAGTGTTACTGGAAACAGTGGCCTTGAGCTTTGGTGGAAGAGTACTAAAGTATGTTTCAATTACATGTAAGGAAGAAGGAGCAGAAATACAATTCCTATTCTTTACACAGCATCTGCTAAAGAAGCAAGAACCCAAGAGCAGATGGATTTAGTAAAGCTATTGGCCATCTAATTAATCTAATCAAGCAGCACATTCAAGGAGACCTTGGGAGGTGTCTATGTGTTAAGGAGACACAGGCCTGTCCTGGCTGTCCATCTGTATTTCCTCTCAGATCTTGCTTTGCTTTCCTTTCAGAGGATTTAGGAAATTTAGGAACACCCATCAATAGCTTGATAGCAGTAGATCCATGGTGGGAAGTTCTAACTACAGCTAAACTCAGTAATGTGCCACACTGCGCATTTAGTGTGGCCAGTATGTGCCATGACAACACTGATTACTATTTTTAATAATATATAATTTAATATGTATTTCACATGTATTAGAAATATTTCTAATACAGATTCTCAGGGCAACATGCAGAGCAAACAAGTATTTTGGAGGCAAAGGACCTCCAGGACAGCCAAACCTCCAAGCATTAAGCCTGCAATTTAAGTCACAAACCCAGCTACTGATACTTTGATGCTCTGAGTTTTCCTCCATCAGACAAGGGAGACAGAGAGTTACCAGCAGGAGACAAGAGGACTTTGTGAAGTGTCCCCTCTGGGTATGTGTGCCATGGATTGCCACAGGGCAGGACAGAGTCACCCCTCCACGGCCGCACAGCACCAGCCCCCTCCCTGGCATTTAACTCCAGCAGGAACCACGGGAATCACAGAGTCTGTCTGCTCTAAGTGAGAGATGACATTTCCATGAAACCAAATAAACCCAGGAATGGCAGATGGTGTGTGTATGTGCAGGGAGGGAGGCGGAGTAAGGACAGAATGGTTTAAAAAAAGTACCTGCCCCAAATACAGTGTGAAATACAGGGAAATGGGATGGGAAGGGAAATGGGAAATGGGAAATGGGAAATGGGAAGGGAAGGTTTGGGAAGGGAAGGTTTGGGAAGGTTTGGGAAGGTTTGGGAAGGTTTGGGAAGGGAAGGTTTGGGAAGGTTTGGGAAGGTTTGGAAGGTTTGGGAAGGTTTGGGAAGGGAAGGTTTGGGAAGGTT